>ML677378.1:3428578-3575897 GCA_007922305.1 Dermatemys mawii
TCTTTCTTTCTTTCTTTCTTTCTTTCTTTCTTTCTTTCTTTCTTTCTTTCACACACATACACACACATACTCTCCTCTGCCAAAAAATGCAGCCAGCCACTCCTGTCTTGGGTTGAGGCTGCTACTGTTTCTTACCTTTATCCCAAATGAAGGGAGGCAGCTGTTCTTGCCAGTTTCACCCAAATCCTGATGGGAACCAGGCAAGTGTCCGGTCCGCTCACCCAGTGGGCTGATGGGGAGCTGAGAACAGGGAAGCCCCGGGAACCCCAACTCCCAGGCTCCTTGCTCTTTAGCAGCGTGGGCTTCCATGCTCCGGATTGTGCCAGAGTTTACAGACCCCCAACTCTCAGCTCACTGAGCTGCCTGGCTGCGGGGTCTCTGGGCCGCTCGGGGCCCCTCAGAGACACTTAGAAAAGGGTGCTAGGAAATGTTGTTTTGACTTTTTCTAAACAAAGCGTCAGAATTCCTGTTCCGTGGAAATTTTATTTTTATTTTAATTTTTGGAATGATTTTTTTTGGGGTGGGGAGAGGGATTTTGTAATTTCCCGAGGAATGAAAATTCCAGATTCCATCCGGCTCTCTTGTGCAATTCCCCCATCTTTATTTCCTGGGCCCCTGCATGGCCGTCAGTAGTTACCGTTACAGTCTGTAATGGTTCTGTGCCACGGAGAATGGATCTCCAAACTCCTAACTCATAGAGCGTTTGGTCAATAAGGAAGGTTTCTGTGATGCCTCCGTTGCTTAGTCCCAGGCTGTGCTGAAATCTGCGTGACTCGAAATCCCCCGAACACACTGCAGTGGATCTCTCTGATTCTTTCTTCAGCCTTTTGTTCCCAGAGCCTCTGGTGGTGGCTCCTGGAACACAAGGACCTAGGTAACAATCGCCGCATAGAGATGGCCCCAGTAAAGGCGTGTGGGTGGGTACAGTTTGCCTTTGGCAGCGTCCATACACACCTGGGAGGGCAGAATGCTTAGCAGGGCCCAGGCACAGCTGGAAGGCAGACTTTGCAGCTGCGCAGACGCACAGCCGGATTGCAGAGTTTGGAGCTGTGAAGATGCACAACCGGACGACAGAATCCGTGGCTGTGCGTCTGCCCAGCTGGAATGGCAGCATTTTGTGGCTCTGCGTGTGCACAGCTGGGTGAGGACAGAAAGCCTCCCAGTGTCTGCATGCAGTTGGAGCACAAAATCCCTGGCAGAACCCCTGCGTGGCTGGAGAGCAGCATTCTTGGAAGAGCTGGGGCACAGCTGGGTTGCAGGATGCCTAGCTTTGCGTGCACAGCTGAAGCACACACATCACAGCAATGCTTGCACCCAGCTGGTGCACAGAATTCAGGGCAATGTAGCTGGGGGATCTGCATGAATCCAACTGCGTGGGGTGGTAACTGCATTGCCAAGCAGCCCGAGCATTCGCCTTCACACAGAGGCTGTCCCATCGCTCTAATGTTTGCTCTGTGTCACACCTCAATGCTCTTTGAAAGCTCTCTGCTGCACCCTAGTTCCCCCACTGGGTCTAGTGGTTAGAGCGGGGGAGGAGGGTGAGGCTAGGAGTCGCATCCCGGGGTCCTATTCTCAGGCCATAAGGAGATGTAGCCCTTTGTTAATTCTTTAGATAATTCCAGGGGCTTTCTCCGATCTGTGTCGTGATCGGAGAAAGCCTAGGTGATCACAATGGTCCCGTCTGCCTTTAAACATCTATGAAGCTATGAATCTTACATTACTGATACAGATTTACGACTTGGGACTGGCATGACAGAGGCAAAGCAAAGACGTAGGCCTGAGCATGGAGTATTGCTTCCACCAAGGAGCTCCCGACCTGGGGCTAGGAGATGGGTAAAAATAACACATAAATATATCAATATTTCAGGAGACACTGCCAGGTTCAAAGCAGAAGGCTGGAGTCACTGGTCCTGGTTCAATAGCATTGCTGGGGCAGCACAAAGCAGACAGAGTGTGTAGTTAAACCTGGCCTCAAATAGGTACCGATAAGTCTTTCCTGGTATTGTGCTTAATTTTGGGGATAATTACATGGGTGACACCTCATTTATTTCCCCCTCCCACTTCTCCTGCCGCGACGTATCTAGCCCCTGTTGTTCTAGCATCTGAACCTGTGGGCTGACCCAGTATGGCTGTTCTTATGGACACCTCATAGTCTTTAATGTATTTATATTCAGGAGGCCGGGCAATCATTTCTACTGTACATATAAGGAAACTGAGGCACAGAGAGAGATGAAGTGATTTGTTCCAGGTCCCACAGGGAGCCTGTGGCCGAGCAGGGCACGGTACTGCGGTCTCCTGAAGCTTAGGCAAGCTCCCTAATCACCGAAATTACTTGGCTCCTGTTACCTGAGACACTGAAATGAACCTGGTCAGTTGCACTTCCTGTTTCTAGTCAGTTTCAGTTCCTGTTTTGCAAGCATTAGCACCAGGCTGTTGGGTTTGTGAGGCTGCAAACTACTGCAAGGAGATGTTTAAATATCAATTCAAACAGCTCCTAGAGGGGGAAAAATTACATTCATTCTGGGGGCTGATATCCCCTGCCCCCCCCCCCCTTTACACTAGTTTTGTACATCACCACGCCTCATCTATGTCTGAATAAGGGCCTGATTTTGCTACCTGGCACCTGGGGGAAAGCTAGGTTCAACTGCCTTCTTGCCACAGATATCTGCCGTGACTTTGGGCCCATCACTTAGTCTGTGTGTGCTTCTTGGCTGGGAGAACTGCTCTGTCTGTGCTTCCAAAGCTCCCAATTTTCTCATGGTATTGGGCAGTTTTTTGTAACGCCTCAGATCCAGGCAGCGTGTAAGAATCTCAGATTTCATTCTGCAACATGTAAGTTTCTGGCCCTCATGGAGGCAAATAGAAGCTTGAAACCGTGACCCGCAGAGGTTCAGAAACCAGAATTCAATTAAAAAAGAATAGAATTTATTGCTTTTATAAAATCTCATTATTTCGGGGGGCGGGGAGAGAGCAGATTCATGATTTGTTGACCTCTGGTAGTAAAACTAGTTGGTGGAAGTCAATAGAGCGATACTGATTTCCACCAGCTCAGACCCTGAAAGAGCTAGGATTGGGACCCCCAGCAGGTATAAATCAACATAGTTCCCTCAAAGTCAATGGTGCCAGCAAAGTCAATGGCCGGCACCGCCTTTTTGTTGTGGGCTTGCACTGAGCCTCTCGCGCTGGGGCGCTCCCACGAAGCAAACCGTCGATAATAACGATGCTTTCATCTACAAGCAGCCCCTTTGATTATGATGGGCTTGCAGTGCCGGCTATAAACTCAGCCAGCAGCATTTGGCCCCGGGGAAGAGTGCAGTGTGGCTTGATTGGGTTTTGCAAAACCCTTTCAAAATAAATAAAATCAAGCTGCCAGTTTTGGGCCCAGTCATTGTAGCGGTAGCCTCTTTCGGGCCCTGCTTTCTTGGCAGAGATTTTTTATTTATTTTTTTACTGTCATTTGAGGGACTTTTTTTTTGACCCCAAAACCTGGGGAGGCAGGGAAGAGGAAATGACCCTAAGGATGAAGTATTTTTGCAGGGGAAAACCAGCAGCCACTGGAGATCCGCGGTTGGGACTGTGAGCTGCATTCTGGTGCTGATGCAAAGGAAAAAATGCCTGGGCCACGAGGACCAGTAGCCCTGTTCTGAGGCTGTTTATCCTTTTGGTACCCAGGCCTCTGGGGGAAAAAAATCCACCAGCCCCCTAAGCATAAATTCACCACGGAGGTGTGGTCCCGCCAAGCAGATGATGTGGAAGCTGCTCGGGTGTTATTTTCCAGAAGGAGGGTAGAGGGCAATAGTGCTTAAGTTATGCTCTTTTGCAGAGCATCCTTGCTTGTCCTGGGAAGTCTGGGCGCTGGAGTCTTGATCATTGCAGGGGTCTTGATCACTGCAAGATAGACCGAGTGAATGCATGTAAGTGCAAAGGGCTGTGATTTATTCGTCTGGCGGAGCGCGCCATGTGTCTTTGTCTGGAAGCTCTCAGTGGCGTAAGTGCCCAGCAGCGGGCAGGGACCAAAGCAAAGTCCCCCGCTCCCAGATCTCTGGTAAACATAGCTTCGAAAGGTGGAGATGTGGAAATTGGATGGATTTGCCCAGGGGCCGGGGTAATGCACGGGGCATGGCCGGGGAGCAGGAGGGCCTGCACAGCTGGAATGGCAAGCAGCTGCTGGGATCCCTGCACAGCTGGAAACTGGAGTGTCTGAGTGTGGGTGGGGGGAGGGAAGGAGTGGGGGGGAATGCAAGCACAGCTGGAATCCAGAGGGCCTTCTAGGATGCCTGCACAGCTGGAATCCAGAGGGCCTTGGTGAAGCATGCACAAGTGGGGCTGCAAACCTCGCTGCAGTTCCCGAGAGCTCCCTGCAGTCTCTTTTGAGGGGTGTGTGTGTGTGTGTTTCTTGGAGGTTTTTTCCCCCCATCAAACATCCTTACTGGTGTTTCAACCGGCTCCGTTATTCCCCTCCCTCCCCAACCCGCCATGCAGCGAGCATCATCCTTATTTTATAGATGGAGAAACAGATGCGTGCTGAATTGCCCAAGGGCGTATAAGGCTCCAGAGACAGAGCCCTGGCACCCAGCCACCCTGCTCTAACCACTAGACAACCCAGCTGCCACTCCGAGCACAGGTCACGGGTCCTTTGGTGACAATTGGTGGGCCTTGGGTTGGCCCTGCTGGGTGGTGCCCATGCAGTTAAGCCATGAAAGCTGGTGCCATGCTGGGCCGCCTTACCCCTGGGTGAATTCAGAGGGGCGGGATGGGGGGCGGGAATCAGCTCCGAATTCAGTGCTTTCATCCCCAGCACTCGAAGGGTTAGCACAGCAGGGGAACGGCGCACCCAGGGTTCTATGAGCATGACAAATGCCAGAGACACAGACAGGAGGGGCGACAAAGGAGCCCTTTAATTCCAAGGCGTTTCCAAAGTGCGAGTCCGAGGGACCGCTGGGGCGTAGGGTCACGCTGAGGTGCCAACCTGTCTGCCAGGCTCAGAGGATACACACAAGCCCCTTTATTTCCTTGGCATGTTGGTACAGCACAAGCCAGGCAGCTTAATCACTGCCAGCTCATCTGCTCCCTCCCTCGGCCTCAGGGGGCCTTAGCGGCTGACGCGCCAGATTCACGACTGACCCTTGTCTATCTTGAGCTCGTTTCGTGGCCAGGATGGAAGCAGGAGGTTGATACATGGGAGGGGGTTCAGAGAAGAGCCCTGAGAATGATTAACAGTTGGGAAATCTGCCTTGTGGTGACAACCTCCAGGAGCTTGATCTCTTTAGCTTAACGAAGAGGAGGTTAAGGGGGGAGTCGATCACAGTCTTTAAATACCGGCATGGGGAACAACTATTTGGTAACAGGTTCTTCGATCTAGCAGACAGAGGTCTAAGGGCAAGTCTACACTACCCAGGATCGGCGGGAAGCGATTGATCTATCGGGGGTCGATTTATCGCGCATAGTCTAGACATGATAAATCGAACCCCGAGCGCTCTCCCATTGCCTCCAGCACTCCACCGCCATGAGGGGTGCAGGCGGAGTCGACAGGGGAACGGTAGCCGTCGACTCGCCGCCGTCAAGACGCCGCGGTGAGTCGATCTAAGTACGCCGACTTCAGCAATGCTATTCTAGCCACACTGATGGTTTTGAATTTTTCTTATTAGCCACATTATAAAACAGCCACATGAAGCCACATTATAAAAAAGCCACATGCATTAGCCACAATTCAATAGCCTGTTAGCCACAGGTGGCTAGTGGCTAATGTATTGGACACCGCTGATCTAAGCTGACGTCCTGCAGACCCCAGGCCCTTGCCCCTCACCCTGTGATTCCTGCATCAGGCACATATCTTGGGGATGAAGATATTGCCTGTCAGCTCAGATCTCTCCCCTGCTCCCCCGTTTCTTCTGTGGCTCAGTTTAAAAACCGCCCTTCTTTTTCGGAAACCCTCCATGGGTTATAGCCCCGCCTCCCCAGGCATTTGGCTCCTCCGGGTCCCTGTGTGCGAACTCACTGCCGTTGGTGCAAGAACCTTCTCCTCTGAGTCTCCTTCCCCCTCTGGCACAGTCTCATCCATTGGTGGGCCACTCTGACCTTCTAGAGATCTTCGGGTGTTTGGATGGAGTAATGAACTCCTCCCATGCCACAGGGACACTGTACACTGTGCAACTGTACACCTACCCGGTGTGAGGGAGATGTATATCTGGGAACCCCGGTTTTCAATGATTTCTGAGGCTGTGACCAACCAGACACCCCAATGCCTTCGTTCTGCGGGTATGGTGTATGAGGAAGAGCTGCTCAGTGGTTAGACTCCCTAGGCTAAGGAGACCGGAGTTCAGGGCTTTGCCGTGTTGCTGTTTCCCTATGTGACCTTGAGCAGGTGATGACAGTTCTCTGGGCCTCAGGTCCCCGCCTGTACAATGGGGATAACAGCGCTGCCCTGCCTCAAAGGGGTGTTCAGAGGGTAACTACCTGGGAGTGGCTATAAATGGGTCTAGGATGGGTCAGGTTTACACCCAGAAAGGGAGACAATTGAAACCTGGTGCACTGCCCTGCCTCACAAGGGAGCTGGGAGGAGTCACACATTAATGACTGTGGGGTACTCAGAACCTATAGCAATTGGGCCTGGATAAGAGAGGCAGCATTGCCTAGTGGATAGAGCACTGGACTGCAACTCAGGAGACTTGGTTCTGCCACCAGCCTCTTGAGTGACCTTGGGCAAGTCATTCCCTCCCCCTTGCCTCAGTTTCCTATGCAAGGATAATGGTACTGATGTGCTTTGAGATTAGGGAGGATAAGAGCTAAGGTATTATTATTATAAGTACCTAAAATAGACAGACATGAGGTCAGATTAGATGCTTATCAATGGCCCCCAACTGGCCTAAAAATCGATGACTCTACTCCCAGCTCTGCCACTGTCCTGCTGTGGGCGCTTGGGCACATCTCTTCTCTTGTCCATCTTGGCTACACAGACAGCAAGCTGTCCAGGCCTTCTCTCTGGCTATGTGCACACAGCATTACAGGCTCTGATCTCTCTTGCGCAACTGCAAACCAAACAACAATAATACTGGGGCAGGGGTCATCCGTGGCATAAACCCTCATGCTTCAGGGCTGAAGATGACCCTTGCCCACCTGGGGTCAGGAAGAAACATCCCCTGTGGGTAGATTAGGCCATAATTGTCCCTGATGGAATTGATGTCTCTGAAAGGACCCCTCCCTTCAGTGGGAGCTGGTGTCCCAGTGTTGCTGGCCTGGCGTGCTGCTTTAATGAAGGCAGACGCGAAGAATATTACCACCCTTTTCTAAATGGCACTAATCCATGGAATAATGCAGGCCTCAGAGATGTAAAGATGGCCCATTAGAGAGCTCTGCTGATTTTAATGAGGCGCTGACATTTTGTAATTTTTACCTTGGTCACCGGAGACTCTTTCCAGGAGGTCAAACCTTGGTAATTTATGGCTTCCTAGACAACCACCTCCCTCCGGCAAGTCCCGGTGACTCAGGGGCCACCCCTCCCTCGTTATGCCCTGAAATTTTCATCTGTGCCTGTTCTCTGTCCACAGCCTGGGAAGGTTCTTCATGAGTCACTGGGGGATTTTCTTGCCTATTTCCATGAGCGAGACTGGGGGCGCTTGGAGGAGCCACAGATGGCCCCGACCACAACAAAGGGCTAATGAGACAAGGCTAAGGGCTGGGGAGTGGATGGCCCTTATCAGACTCATCTTCTTTTTTTTTTTAACCCTTTGGCTTCAAGACAGAGGCAATAGGAGAGGCTGCCAAACATGAGGAAGCCTGAGAGAAACAATAACTGCAAAGAGAGGAAGGATGGTTCAGTGGTTAGGGCACTAACCTAGAATGTGGGTTGAAAGTCCTGCTCCACCACAGACTTCCTGTAGAGCTCTGGGCAAGTTTCTTAGCGACTCTGTGCCTCAGTTTCCCATCTGTACAATGGGGATAACAATATTTTCCTTCCCCACAACAGCGTGTGTGAGAATAAACGCATTAAGAATTCATAGATTCCAAGGCCAGAAAGGACCACTGTGATCATCATGTCTGACCTCCTGGATAACAGAGGCCAGAGAGCTTCCCAAAATAATTCCTGGAGCTGATCTTTTAGAAAAAAACATCCACCCCTGAGTTAAAAATTCTCAGTGATGGAGAAACCACCATGACCCTGGCTAAATTGCTCCAATGGTCAATTATGCTCACTGTCAAAAATGTATACCTGATTTTCAGTCTGAATTTGTCCAGCTGCAGCTTCTAGCTATTGGATGGCGTTAGGCCGTTTTCTGCTAGATTGGAAAGCCCATTATTAAACATTTGTTCCTTGTGCTGATACTTATAGACTGTGATATAAAGTCACCCCTTAACCTTCTCTTTAAGCTAAATAGATTGAGCTCTTTAAATTAAAGGTCAAGGCATGTTTTCTAACCCTTTGATCATACTTGCGCTCTGGTACCACAGGCCAGATAGTTGCCTAAGATCAACAGAGATGCGTCCAGTGCATCCACTTGAAAGGCATTTGCCTGCACAGAGCAAGCAGCTTTCCAGCGGGCTAAAGTTGGGGAACCTCAGACAATCCTAAGGGAGCTGGATACCAGATTCTCATTGAATCACCCCTTTGAAAATCCCAGCCTAAAACCATAAACAAAACTCAAAACTGATCAAAGGAAATACCTTTTTTTTTTTTAACACAGAGCCTAATCAACTGGTGGAACTCATTGCCACAAGATAGCATTGAGGCCATGATCTTAGCAGGATGCCAAAGTGGGAGGAGGTACTGCAGAAACAACACAATTAAAAGGTGGTCTTTGCCCCAAGGAACTTCCAGTCTAAGTTAGAGACCAGGGCTCCATTGTGCTAGGTGCTGCTCAAACACAGGACAAAAGCACAGTCCCTGCCCCAAAGAGCTTCCAGTCTAAGGCCTGGTTTACACTAAAAAGTTCGGGTGACCCAGCTACATCGCTCAGGGACATGAAAAATCCACCACTCTGAGCAATGTGTTACACCGACCTAACCCCCAGTGTAGACAGTGCTAGGTTGAAGGCAGAATTCTTCTGTCAGCCTAGCAACAGCCTCTTGGGAGGCGAATTACCGACACGGACGGGAGCTCCTCTCCCCTCAGGATAGGTTGTGTCTACTCAAATGCGCCAGCCACACAGCTGCGGTGTCTCAAGTGTAGACAAGCCCTAAACAGAGTCTCTACAGGGCCATCGGAGGATTGAAACGATCGACCAGTCGCAACGGCTTGCAATTCAGGTGTTTGCAATTGAGTCATGGAATTAAAAAGAAAACGATCAAAATAAATGAAACAAATACCCGTGAAGCAATTGTAATCTGTTCCTGGATATTCCCACAAGCAGAAGAAAGGAGATTAAAATGAATTGGCTAAATTATTCTTGGTGAATTATTGACTCTGCTCCAGCAGCCCTGAGAGTGAAAGAGCTAACCTCCAGAGGTGACTTGATTACAGTGTATAATGAGGAGAAAAATCCGAGGTACTAACAGGCTTTTAAACCTAGAGGAGAAAGGCAGAACAAGAAGTTAAAGCTGGACGCATTCAAATTCGATATGAGGCACCAATGTTTAACAGCGAGAGTGACTAACGGTTAGAACAAACTCCCAAGGGAAGCTGTGGATCTGCCATCTCTCAATGTCTACAGGTCAACACTGGATGTCTCTCTGGAAGGTGCGTCAGTCAAACACAAGTTGTTGGGCTCAGTACAAGGGGCACTGGGTGAAATTCTCCAGCCTGTGAAATACAGGAGCTCAGATTAGATGACCTAATGGTCCCTTCTTTCTGGCCTTAATTATCCATGAAAAATATGCCCAAGAGGCAGAATGGAAATGAACAAATAAAAGGAAGTTCTTCTTCACACAGCGCACAATCAACCTGTGGAACTCCTTGCCAGAGGAGGTTGTGAAGGCTAGGAATATAACAGGGTTTAAAAGAGAACTGGATAAATTCATGGAGGTTAAGTCCATTAATGGCTATTAGCCAGGATGGGCAAAGTATGGTGTCCCTAGCCTCTGTTTGTCAGAGGGGGGTCGGTGGATGGCAGGAGAGAGATCACTTGATCATTACCTGTTAGGTTCACTCACTCTGGGGCACCTGGCATTGGCCACTGTCAGAAGACAGGATACTGGGCTGGATGGACCTTTGGTCTGACCCAGTAGGACCATTCTTATGTTCTTATGAACCGATAATGAAGAAAAGAGAAATGGCCTATATTTCTGTTTGAGAACCTCGAAAAAGATGGGGCTCCACCGGGATCTCAGGGGCTCCATTTCATCAGCTCTTGTGAGCCGACAGCTTCTGCTCTGGCTCTTTCACTTGGGACCTTTAAAATAAATAAATAAGCAAATGTATAAATAAATAGGAGAGCCGAAATTAAAACTCGTTCGGGTTGCAAGGGAGGGAAAAAAACCCTCTTTCCTCAGGGTCCAATTCCATATTTCTAGCAGCTCCGACACTAGTAATTTTTTAAAAACATTTATAAAAATCAGTTAGCCTGTCATTCCCTCCAGATTATTTATTGTTTGGGAAATCTATAACTCCTAGTACTTCTTATTTTGATATAGGAGCTTTCAGCTCTTGTGCCTCAAGGGATAGCATGTTTCAAGAGGAGCTCTTTACCTTTCAGAAAATGTTTCTCTTTCTCCTGATGGGAGATCTTTCTTTCTCTCTCTCTTTCTGGCAATATGTTACACATGGGTTTTGACTCCTAGGAAAATAGTCTCTTTGACCCACTTACTGCTGGGTGTGTGTCTGCAAAGGAGTCTGCTATGACTGCGTGACTCTTGGTCCAGTCTGCTAACCACAGTGTAGTTCAGACCAGCCAGGGGCTGCCCACAAGAATGCCCACTGGCACTGCCCTGCAAGGAGCTATACAGCAGCTGGAAGAGTCATAATGCAGTGGACCCCACTATGCACAGTGTTTAGAATTTACCCCGGGTATAGAATCATAGAGTATGAGGGTTGGAAGGGACCTCAGGAGATCATCTAGTCCAACCCCTGCTCAGAGCAGGACCAATCTCCTACTAAATCATCCAACACATTTTTGCCCCACATCCCTCACTAGCCCCCTCAAGGGCTGAACTCATAACCTTGGGTTTAGCAGGCCAATGCTCACACCACTGAGCCATCCTTCCATCCGAAATACTGCCCTTCTCATTTGCATTGGTATAAATGAATACGCAAGGTGGAGCGTAATGGGAAATTGGTGCCAGTCACACTTCTTTAGCACTTACAAACGGGGCCTGATTCTCTCCTGGGTTATTCCAGTGTGAGCCCATGGAGATGGGAGACACTGCCCCTCTGAGTCAGGGAAATATGACCCTCCATCACAAGAGAGTAGAGGAAAAATTACTTGGTCAGTCTCACTGAGGCAGCCTGTAGCAGACAGGTCTTGAGCCAATATCTCTTAAGTTCAACTTCAATAACTAACCTCCTCCCCAGACCACCCTTGCACTAGGACTAACAAGAGTAGAAGTTGGCCTGGTAGGTACATTTTTGTGTTTGGCAGCAGTCCTGTGGACTCCTGTAAAAGTTGCATGGCACACACTAGTTCCAGCTCAATTGCACAGCCTTGCATGGGGATTGGATTGATAACAAAGTACCAACCCATGACCCCCGGCTCTTTTCATCCTCCCCACTGCCAAGCTGGGGCTCCCAACTGTCCTGGTGATTCAGGGACTGGCCCAGATTTGCCCCCGGGTGCCTCGTATCCTGCAAATCGCCCCTCGGTCTTATAGAAACGGCCCCATTTGAGCCGCCAAATGATGGAGCCGAACGTTCCATTCAAGTGCCTGGGTTGGAAATTTGTACTTCAAGGGCCAGATCCTCAGCCAGTGCAAGTTGGTGGCACCTCCCTGAAGGCAATGGAGACACCTGGCTTATACCAGCCGAGAATCTGGCTCCATTGACTCCAATGGAAGAATGGCTGATTTACACCAGCTGGGGATCTGGCTCATGGCTTGTTGGAGGACACGAGATCTCCAGGCCTTCTGGCAAATTTAACCCAGTCTGTTGACAATGCTCCGTCTCCCACTGGCTCCGTTCCCGGCCCAAGTGTGAGCAGGCACATTCCTAGACAGCGTCAGCCCCGGGCTGCTGAGGCATCTCATTGAACTGGAACAAGCCTGTCTAATATCTGTGGGCACCAGCTGACCCAAGAGAGGACGCGTGAGGGAAGTGGGGTTTGGCTCCTGTGCGTGGGACAGACAGGGTGGACGGTTAGGACTGGTGTATTTCATGTCAGTTTCCAGTTGATCCACCCCGCTGGGGAATGCTTGGGTGCCCGGCCATGTACCCTTGTCTGCAGTGAGACTCCCACGGTGACGGTAATGAGGAGAAGGATTGAATGACGGGGCCGCTGATGCTGGGAAGGAAAGGGAAGAGTTCCCAGAGCTACATCCTAGGAGTTCACGGCCCCCCCGGGGGAAACTTCCCTGATTGTTGAGCAATTTGCAAAAGTCAATCATCTTTCTGCTGATTAGATTGTTTCTTAATGAAATGCAAATAAATTACTCCTCCCTTCACACGTCCCACACAGGCCTCATTAAGGCGATACCATCAGCAAACGGATTCTGCAGCCAGGCTGGGACTTTCCAAAGCCTAAGGGGGTTCAGAGCCTTGCACCAATGTCGAGGGGGGAGTAAATGGTGCCAGGTAAAGAGCTGGCACACAGAACTATGGGAGTGAGGCACCTAAATTCGGAGACTCTCAGGATCACAAGGGGTCCCTGCTGAGTTCTAAGGCACTGCTGCTGTGCGTTGCCCGTTCTTCATGCTGGAGTCAATGCGGGGGGCTCTCAAATCATGCTCCCCAGATCACTTGGTCCAGGTGTGATAGGAGGCAGCACCTTGGGGAGGCTCCAGGCCCGCAGGACCCTCCTGCCTGGCCCCTGAGCTCCTGGCCCGGGAGGCGAGCTCCTGGCCCCAACCCTGCTGTTCCCCCTCCCCCACAGCTCCAGCTCACTGCGCCGCCGGCGCAATGCTCTGGGCAGCGGGGCTGCAAGCTCTTGCCAAGTCTGACCTGGCGCTCTGTGCTGCATGATGGCGCGGCTGGCTCAGCCGGGTGGCACAGCTACCTGTCCTGGTGCAGCTGCGCCACCAGTGCTCCAGGCAGCGCGGTAAGGGGGCAGGGAGCAGGGGGGTTGGATAAAGGGCAGGGGAGCTCGGGAGGTGGTCATGAGGCAGGGGTGTGGATAGGAGTCATGGCGGTCAGACGGCGGGGAGTAGGGGGGTTGAATGGGGGCAGGGGTCCCAGGGAGGGGCAGTGAGGAATGAGAGGAGGGGTTGGATGCGGGGGCAGGGGGCAGTCGGGTGGGAGTTCCGGGAGCAGGGGTCCTGGTAGGGGCAGTCAGGAAGAAGGGGCTTTGGATGGGGCAGCGGGGGACAGAGAGCGGGGGTGGCGGTGCGGATGGGGCAGGTGTCCCAGGGGGTGGGGCCGTCAGGAAGGAGAGGGGGATTGGATGGGACAAGGGCCCCGGAGGGGGCGAGAAGTGGAGGGGGGAGGGTCATATAGGGGTCAGGGGGCCATGTCACGCCTGGCTGTTCGGGGAGACACAGCCTCCCCTAACCAGCCCGCCATACAATTTCAGAAACCTAATGCGGCCCTTAGGCCAAAAAGTTTGCCCGCCCTGCTCTATAGTGTGGTGGTTTGGGCACGCACCTAACATGTGAGAGACCCACGTCCCAGTCCCCCACTCTACTGACTATTTATACAAAGTTTGACAACTTCCAGAGGAGAGAGTCTCACACTAGACTATTGTCTGGTCCGCGGCTAAGGCCCGCTCCTCTAACATGAGAGACTAAAATCCTGTGGGACTCCTACCTCCTAGACAAGTGTACTCACCCCAGGGCTAATAGTACACAGGAAGGCTTCCTTGGCCCCAAATTATTATTTGAAAAACATTGGAAAAAATGTCAGTGCATTTGGCATACGTGTGTCAAATCTCTGAATCGTTTGGGGTTAGCTGACACTGCAGTGTTCAGAGAAAATAAACGAGTTGTCTGAAATATCTCACTTCGCTGGAATGCGGCCCGGGGAAGATCCAGGAAATGGGTCTGCTTGTGGACTCAGGATGCAGCATCTAGGAGGAGAAACTGAACATGTTTCCTGGGCCTGCCCGAATATGCCTTGGGTGGGATCCTCTCTCTCTTCTATTTATGTGTCTGGCGCGTTTGTTATATCACCGAATGCAACTGTGAGGGTTACGCTGTGGCCAGCCATCAGAACAGAGGGCGTGATTCCATTTCAACATCATCTCTGTGCTACTTTCTGCCTCTCCGCCCTAATTCTCTTTCTCCCTCCTGAAGCAGGATAAGGCAAGGCCCTGTGGGTGAGGATGAGGACTTTGGATGTAGTAGCTGATGGGAAGTCCAAGGAGAGATTCAAGGGGGGCGTATACGAGTGAGAGGGGGCAGAGGGAAAAGCCAATGTCACTGTTGCCAAGAATGTTCTAGATCGCACCTGTGTTTGTTTCGTGAGGCTGGATTTGCCAGCAGACAGAGCCGTGCTGGCCAAGTTCTGGGAGCTAGCATCCAAGGGGTTAGTGCTCTTGGTCCTTGGAGATCTTTCAGGGATTAATACAATTTAATAATGGCCTCTAAGGGTGTGTTTCCACTGCAATAAAAAGCCCAAAGCCCAGATCAGCTGACTGCAGGGCTAAAATTACAATGTAGATGTTTGGGCTTAGATTGGAGCCTGGGCTCTAAGATCCTCCCTCCAGCTGGTGGTCTTTCATCGCAGTGTAGACGTCCAATAAGGGATAAGTTCCCTCAATGCCTGTGAGCTCTCTGCATCGCCAGAGTCTGTGTGTGGTGGGGGCAGCTGCCACTTACACTCCACGTTGTGTCTACTCCTCCAGTATACTAGCCCCCATGCAGGGACCATGGCTAAAGGGCTGGCACAGATGCCTTTTTCTCTGGAGCAAGGCGGGCCATGAATCAGATTGTGACTTTCAGTCCCAATCTGGGTCTTGTCCTGCTCCTGGGAGTGTGCGGTTACATGCTGGCCCTTCCTCAAACTGGATTGGAAGGGGACAATCCAGCTGTAATTTGGGGGTAACTCAAAACAGGGAACCCCTTAACAAAGCACTCACAAATCAGAAGTCACTTCTGAGAATTTGAGCTGAGGAATTTATATCAATTTGGCAGCGTGTTCCAGGATTCGTCAGCGGGTGACCCAGGGATTTCATCCTATTGGCAGTTCACGAGTCTTTGTCCATCGCGGGCTCTGAAGCAGGGCTCTGAGATGTTCATGCCTCTGATTCAGAGAAAACACGAGAGGCTCAAAATGGGTGTGAAATCCGGAATCATCCGACTGTCTGATGGGTCACCCAGGCATTGAGTGTAATACACAAGCTGGCTTACTGACTGATCAAGGGGGTTGGGAGGCTAAGTTCTTGGGGTTCAGGAGAACCAGGGCTCAATTGTAATGAATATAAAGGGGAATCTATAATAAACATAATCATAGAAATGTAGAGTTATAAGGGGACCTCATGAGATTATCTAGTCCAGCCCCCTGTGCTGAGGCAGGACCTAGTGACCATCCTTGATGGGTGTTTGTCTAGACTCTAGCCTGTTCTTAAAAACCTCCAGTGACGGGGATTTCACCCACGTCCCCTGCCCAGGCAACCTGCTCCACTGCTTAACTAGCCCTAGAGTTAGGAAGTTTGTTCTAAGTCTCCCGTGCTGCAAACTAAGCTGATTAGAGAAATAGAAACAGAGCTCTGGCTGGAATTTGTCTTTTTTTAACTCCATAAAATTTCCATGAAGAAAAAATTAGCCTAACTTTTTTTTGGCAAAAATTCAAATAGAACATTTTAACCCCAAACCAGAATAGCTTGATTTGGAAATGCTGCTGCAGTGCCTCATGCTCTCATCCTCCTCTATGAGCCAGGCTCCCTGATTGGCTGACATCGCCAGCCAGGCGCCATGATTCCCCACTCTTACGCAGCTGCCTCAGAGCATTATGGGAATCACTGGTTGTGGTGCATTGTGGGAGATGTAGTCCAGCATATAAAAGAGAATGGAGACATGAGACAGCTGAACTACATATCCCATGAGGCACTGCTGCAGCATGTCCAAAATTGAAATATAAAAAGTGAAAAGCGAGAGTCCAGTGCATTCCCAATGATTGTATTGGGTGCCTAGATACAATGGTGATGGGCACCCTGGAGCTGCCTCAAATGGCAGAGAGGTGGATGTATGGAAAAAAAGAGAGCGAGAAAGAGAGGAAAGCAAAGGTCCCATGGCCTGAAGCCCTAGAGAGAAGGGAGCTCACTGTTGGTGAAAGAAAGAAGAGGATCCCAAAGGCGCTTGAGAACAGCAGCTGCTCAGGAGCTCTGCATGGGAGGGAGCTGTCTGCTGCCCTCTGTTGGTGATCAGGGGAAATGAGTGAAGGGGTGAGGCCGTGTTTGCGTTTCAGTTATACAGTGTAACAGGATGGGACGTTTTGATTAAAATGATTAAATTTTCAGTTTGAGGTCAATAAAATGCTATCATCCTTGTGGGGACTTTAAAGGACAAGAGAATTACACTGATTGTGTCTGGGACGAGGGGTCACCTTGACTACACTCGCAGTGCGACTGTGATGGGGCAGGACTCACCACCTCGGCACCTCCTGCTGGGAATTAGCCGGTGCGCTTTCCTCTAGTGGTATCTCACCGCCATCGCTTCTGCTCCACCTCTAAGACCTGGGTCACCTCCTTCTGGGCACAGTCCTCTGGCTATGCTCCACTCCGCTATCTTCCTCCTTCCAGAGGAACCAGCTGTCTCTAGTCCATCCACTTCTCTCGTGACCCCCTACAGCCTTCAGTCAAGGGGTAAACTACCATCCAAATACTGGCTACCCACTCTCTGGCACATGCTCCTGCTCCTCTAACTCTGGCCACTTATTTCCCTGTACCAGTTCCCCAGAGCCCTAGCACCTTCCTAGCCCTTTGTACCAGGGGCCTCAGTCTGGCAGTCCTCAGGCTGGAGCTTCCAATTGTTCCCCTAACATTGCCCAGCACTGTCCTATCTAAGATACTTCCTTGTATTCCAGTGAAGAGACTGGCTCTGCTCGCTTGAGCAGCCCTTCTTATATGGCCCTCTCTGTCCCTGATTGGCTGTTCCAACAAACCTTCTCCTAATTGGCTCTCTGCAAGCCCTCCTCCCATTGGTTGGGTTTTGCATAGCCTCCCTGAGGGTTGCTTTAACCTTCCGTCTACCTGTGTGAGGCAGCTGCCCCACCACGCCGGCACAGCTGGATAAAGGAACCTGGGCAGGGAGTAAGTGGCTTGATTTCTTCGTAGGAAATACGTTTGTGGTAGTAAGGGGCTCTGTTAAAACTCCTACATATCATTGATCTTTGGTGAAGAAGGAGCACAGTGGCACTTCCAAGAACTGAGTTGGGATGGTTTTGAGGAACGTGATACCTTCTGAGGTGGCGTCTGGGGCTGAAGTAGCAAAAGCAGCAGCCTACCTTAGGGATTGTGGTGGGGGCCTCCCTACCCAGCAATCCAAGATGAAATTTCTTCAGCTGGGACAGGTGGTAGAATCCCTGGAGCAGCCTAGGCAGCACTGACTTGCCCAAATCCTTGCAATGAACCCATCCTGAACAACCAAGTGGGAATGGGAAGAAGGGAAGGTGCTAAAATGTATTAGCCACTCCCAGTAGTGACAGGAGGACAGAGGGTGGAGTTGTTACATAGGTAAAACTCTCACAGAGGGAGTCTAATATTTTTAATTTATTAATTGTTGGCTTCCTCGAGTTTTTTCTATTGTACCCTCTTTCCCCCTCCAATAAAGCTCCCTTTGTTTTAAACCCAGTGCTAGTGAGTATGGCCTGTGAAGGACTCCCCAGAGAAGCATATATAGTTTCCCTGGTTTCTGGGTTTAGGTGGAGGGGCTGAGCAAGTGTTATTTAAGTTTTCAGAAGGAATCTCTAGATAATTGAGCAAGGCCCTTTTTGCTGTTGACAACCCCTGGCAGAAGAGTTACTGGTCGAAAAAAATGGGGATGTAGGGAGATAGCTAAATAGAAACAGCTATTACGTTCCAGCCCAGAAGCAGCTGCATTTCAGTTGCACATGATGCGATAGTGCATAGGTAGCTACTGTACCACTTTGGGGTTCGTTAGGGTGAAAGGTGCTATAAAACAATTACTTGGGAATTATTATTATTTTTTAATAGATTTATTCCTAAAATGATAGATTAAAAAATGAGACCAGGGAAACCACTGGCCAGGTTCTGTCTCTCCAGGTAGAGGCAATAGGTTTGTGGCTAGTTTACCCTGTTGCCCCTTTACACCACGCTGGTAAAGGAGTGTCGTGGGGGCTGGAATGACAGCTACGCCGTTCGCAGGTCCCAAATGTACAGGGGCCTTAGGGCTGCTCTACACACAGATTTTTGTACTGCTACGACTGTCAATTGGGGTGTGATTTTTTAAAAAAAAAATCACTGGTACATGGGTACAACCCCTCATGTTGATACAGTTTTACGTGTGTCAAGATGGAGGGCCCAGTGTTAGAGCAGAAGCCTAGGACTTCGGAAATTGAAGTTCAGTTCCCTGCCACAGCCACTCTCTGTGGCCAGGGGCAAGTCACTTAGGGCCAGATCCTGAAAGGTATTTATTGGGAGTTAGGTGCCTAAATATCATGGAGGATCTGGCCCGGCATGTCTGCCTCAGTTCCCTATCTGTATAATGGGGATAACAGCACTGCCCTACCTCACAGGGGGGTTGTGAGGGTAAATATGATAAAGACTGTGACGTGCTCAGATACTTTAGTAAGAGTAGCGTATTCTCCCTTTTGTATGAGGATTGATATTCTGATATAACTGTCTGTGTCCACACTACAGGGGTTGTATTGCTTTAAGGATATGGTACAGTTAAAACAATGCAACCTTCTGGTATGGACAGGGCCTTAGTATAAATGGAAGCTGGAGACCAATCATTTTGCCAAGACCTTCACAGCAGTGCAGCCTCATTGATGGTGCACTGGACTGGAACTTGATAGATCTCTAGTTCTATTTCCAGGTCTGCCACTGGCTAACTTTAGGCAGACCATTTCTCCTCTCTGTGCCTCAGTTTCCACATGTGTGAATGCCCTCCTTTGTAAAACACTTTGGGATCTAAGGATGGAAAGTGCTGTGTAAGGTACAGCTATTCATGTTATCATTTACAAATCAGTCAGTTGTTGGATCTTGGTTCCAGATGGGCCCATGCTTCTGGTTTAGATCTTCTTTGAATTTTTTTAAAAAACTGTAAAACTCCCGCAAATTAAAAAAAAAAAAAAAAAAAAAAAATCTTATAGTTGCTACCCTGAGCAAGTGGGGTTTGAATTCTTGTGTAATCACTCGCGCCCAAGGAGTGTGAAAACACACCTAAGCGTGAAATACTGGGCAATAAATCCATGCCCTGTTGTGTCCTATTGCTTAATTACTACATGAAACAACATGATTCAGAATAACCAAAACGGGATTGCGTCATGTGACTCATTACAATGAAGGGGAATTAGTAGCTGTGAAATTAAATGCAGTGGAGGAGCTTTTTTCCCCCCTGTTTCTCAGACCAGTAATGGCCAGGAGGTTCCCCAAAAGACGTAGAAAATGCTAGCAGTCAGCAGAGAATGCTCCCCGTGCCACTCAGGGAAAATTGTAGGTTAGACGCTGTAATCTGGATTTATTTGGCGGCTTGTCCTGACCTGGTTGGAGATGAAAATAGAAAACGAAGCGAAACGATGCGGGATGCGATTTGCAATGTTCAGAGCTGGGTGTGGAATTTGAGGTGGCTGTGACTCCAGAGGATGGTTGGTCTAGTGGGTAGGGGTCTAGTCTAGTAAATTCTTCGCTCAAGTATTGGCCTCCTGTATGGCCATGGGAAAACGCCCACGCCCAAGGGGCTAAAGAACCACCGATCCGTCTGTTTCCAGCAGCCTGGCTAATGAATCCCCTAGAGCAGGGGTGGTCAAACTTAGTGACCCTTCGAGCCACGTATGACAATCTTCAGACATTCAACAGCCGGAGCGCGTCTGCTGGGGCTTGGGGCTTCAGCCAACAAGCTAAATGACTTGTTAAGATCATGCCCAGAGTCTGAGTCAGAGCAGGTCTCCCGAGTTCTAGGTGAGTGCCCCTATCTCAGGACCAGCCTCCCCTTCCTATGCAATATCTACAGCAGCAAGATTTTCAACTCACGGTGTTCCTTGCATACATGATCATAGAATATCAGGGTTGGAAGGGACCTCAGGAGATCATCTAGTTCAACCCGCTGCTCAAAGCAGGACCAATCCCCAACTAAATCATTCAACAGATTTTTGCTCCATATCCCTAAATGGCCCCCTCAAGGATTGAACTCACACCCCTGGGTTTAGCAGGCCAATGCTCAAACCACTGTTGGAGCCAGTGCCCAGTTGGAAGCCTTTGCTGGTGCCATGCTTCCTGACCATGAGAGATTGTGTCAGCAGCAGATGTGCAGCCCCGGGTTGGCATCTGTCCAGCATACTGCCTTCCGGGCTCTCAGGGAAGCGCATGGTAGGATGCCACTACTTCTTCCCGAGAATCACGGGTGCCTGGAATCAAGTTCCCACAATGCCCTCTGCTCCATCCCATAATACTCTTTCTTGGCACCGTCAGTCAGGCGCACGGACTGGACTTCCAAAGGTATTTAGGTGCCTGAAAAATGCATCTAAATAGCGTTGCATAATGGTGACAACAATGTCACTGCCCTGCCTCCCCAACGGCCGGGGGGCTGAGGATCAACATGATAAAGCTTGTGAGGTGCTCAGATACACAGAAATGGGGATACAGATACATAGAAGTTCCTTAGATAAATAAGCTCCTTGCGTGGGCCAGGACCACGTGGCAAATTACAGATGCCGAGTTGGATCAGAAGTCCCCTCACGTTTGGAGGCGTTTGGATCCATAGCAACCCCGGTGATAGAAATGAGCCGTGACTTGGGCGTATTGCAGCTGTTGGGCACAGGCGGACTGTGAGGGTTTCTCTGGTTCTCTGTGCTGCTTGGGGTCTTCCTGGGTGTTACTGTTATCCGAGGGTCTCTCTACGCTTCAAGTGAGGGTGTGTTAGTAGCACGCCTAGGCAGACCAGTGCTAGTGTTCATCTAGCTAGCGCAGGTAACCCCAGTAGTTAGGGTGGGCAGAATTAAATTCTGATATTTCTACAATTCCAACAAAGGATACAGATGACTAAGCAGAAGCTTTTTACTCCTATTTGAGGCCATTTAAATTTTTGCCATTATGGGAAATGACGGTGGGGAATCAGATAGGGTCAGACAATAATTATTGAATGGCAGGAGAGGTCGAGATTCAAAAGGTTACAGCTGCGTAACCGTTCAAACACGAATGATCAGCATCGCTTTCAAAATGCACCAAGTAAATAGCCTTCACAAACTCTCCTAAGGATGGGTCTACACTACACTACACAGATCGGCGGGTAGCGATCGCTCTGTCAGGCCAAGGGAGCTGAGCCCAATGGAAAGCACAGCCCCTGCTTCGTTGAACCTGCCGTCTATGGGGTTGAACCCGGACTGGGGTTGGCAGGATCCCAAACCCCGGTGATCCACTCCTATATCTGGGCAGCGGGGACCTGGCGTGATGCCCACACGAGACGGTTGGCATCAAGTTGGCTCAGGTGGGCTTTGCTTGGGGGGTGGCTGTTGGGCTGGTGAAAGAGGTTTTGGCTGCCAGCAGCAATGCAAACATTCCTCATACCAGCAGGACCCTGCCAGGGCCCGAGGAGAGGTTGGTCTCTGATGCCCATTCAGTCCTGGGCATTTGTGGTCAGGCTACCAATTGCAGCGGCATGCAGTGTTGTTGCTGTGCCTCCCGCACCTTCTCTCTCTAATCATGCCAACTCGTCGTATATGGAGCACAATCAGCCAGCAGATTAAACAGCTTTTACTTCCCTAGCCCGATTCAAATGAGCACTGCAGGACAGTGTATAGACTAACAGCTGCAGTTTACATGTGAGTCTATATGGGTTAGAGCAGGGGTGGGCAAACATTTTGGCCCGAGGGCCACATTGAGGTTCAAAATTGTATGGAGGGCCGGGTAGGGAAGGCTGTGCCTCCCCAAACAGCCTGGCCCCGCCCCTATCTAGCCCCCTCCCACGTCCTGCCCTACCTGATCCCTCAGAATTCCTAACCCATCCACCCCCACCTGCTCCTTGTCCCCTGACTGCCCCCTCCAGAGACCCGCACCCTAACTGCCCCCCCCAGGACTCCTCCACCCAACCCCCACTTGCTCCCTGTCTCCTGACTGCCCTGACCCCTGTCCACTTCCCTGCCCCCTAAAATACACCCGGGACTTCCACGCCCCATCCAATCTGCCCTGCTCCCTGTCCTGTGACTGCCCCCTCCCCTTATCCAACCCCCTGGCCCCAGCCCCCTTACCATGAGGCTCCTGGTAGCGTGTTTGGCTCAGCGCAGAGCCAGACACGCTGCCCTGTGGGAGTGTGCAGCCCCGCCATCCAGAGCTCTGCCTGTGCGGCAGAGTGACTCTGGGGGGCGGAGGGAAGAGTGGGGGGAGAGTGTCTCGCTCCGCATGGAGCCAAACATACTACCCCGCGGGAGCGCGCAGCCCGCCCCCCAGAGCAGTGTGTGTGGGGCAGCGTGGTTCCGGGAGAGGGGCCAGTGGCAGCTCCCCAGCCTGGGCCAGATGGGACAGTCCTGCAGGCCAGATGTGGCCTGCAGGCCATAGTTTGCCCACCCCTGGGTTAGCATTTAACAGAGCTCAGCACCCACGGAGGCACCTTAATTAAGTGATTAGACTCAAAATAGCTCAGCATGTCAGTTGCATATTGCATGCACATTGCTTGCTGACTTAGCTCTTTTGAAAAGCTGGCCCTTAGTTAGCTGCCTACGTTATTATTATGAATACCTATTAATTAATAATAATCCTCTTACAGTGTTTTCCAGTCAGTCAATCTCAGAGCACTTTACAATGGGACCTCTCACCCTGCTTTACATCATTATTCCTGTGGCGGGGTGGGTCAGAGAGACCCCCTTGGAACTGCCACCTCAGGTGCTGAGACCACCTCTGAGCCTGTGTTCCCTGCCAGCTTGGGACTTCAGTACCCTGTCTTGAAGAGCCAGAAATTGTATGGAGGGCCGGGTAGGGAAGGCTGTGCCTCCCCAAACAGCCTGGCCCCACCCCTTATCTGGCCCCCCTCCCACATCCTGCCCCAACTGCCCCCTCAGAACTCCTATCCCATCCAACCCCCACTTCTCCTTGTCCTCTGACTGCCCCCTCCAGAGACCCCTCACCCTAACTGCCCCCCCAGGACTCAGGGTCTGCTACAAACAGACCCAGGTCTTAAGCACGTCCCCCCAAAGTTGCAGGCTTTAACTCAAAACCACTTAGCAGGTATTCCTGTCTCCAGATACCCAGTTCCCAAGGGGATCTAACCCCCAAATAAATCTGTTTTACTTTGTATAAAGCTTATACAGGGTAAACTCATAAATTGTCTGCCCTCTATAACACTGATAGAGAGAGATGCACAGCTGTTTGCTCCTTCAGGAATTAATTACTTGCTCCGGGTTAATTAATAAGTAAAAAGTGATTTTATTGAATATAAAAAGTAGCATTCAAGTGGTTCCAAGTAATAACAGACAGAACAAAGTAAATTACCAAGAAAAATAAAACAGAAACACACAAGTCTAAGCCTCATACAGTAGGAAATTAAATACAGATAAATCTCACCCTCAGAGGTGTTCCAGTAAGCTTCTTTGACAGACTAGACTTAGTCTGAATCCAGCAATCACTCACACCTCTGTAGTTACTGTCTTTTGTTCCAGTTTCTTTCAGGCATCTCCTTGGGGTAGAAAGACTATCTCTTGAGCCAGCTGAAGACAAAATGGAGGGGTTTCCAGGGCCTTTTATATTCTCTCTCTTGTGGGTAGAAATCCCTTTCTTCTCCTGTGCAAAGTCACAGCAACAAGATGGAGTTTGTAGCCACCTGGACAAGTCACATGTGTATGAATGATTCAGCTTTTTGCAGGCCCATGCCATTGTTTACACATGTTAGTTTGAATGCTCCCAGGGAAGCTCGGATGTGGATTGGTGTCTCACAAAGTTCATTGTCAGTTAAGTGTTTCTCGATTGAGCACTTACTGAGAATAGTCCTTTCTCACAAAGCTGATCAAATCCTTCACTGAGACCACTTAGAATCAAACACATTGAGGTACAGGTCATAGAATATCAGGGTTGGAAGGGACCTCAGGAAATCATCTAGTTCAACCTCCTGCTTAAAAAGCAAGACCCATCCCCAACTAAATCATCCAACTGATTTTTGCCCCACATCCCTAAATGGCCCTATCAAAGATTGAACTCACAACTGTGGCTTTAACAAGCTAATGCTCAAACCACTGAGCTATCCTTCCCCCCAATACTTATACATAGCCAATATTCATAACTTCAAAAACAAAAATGCTACCCACATACAGACAGCATAATCATAACCAGCAAACTACAACCTTTCCATAGACTCCCCACTTAACCTCATCTGTACAAGACCTGGTACAACCATAGGACCCTGGTTGCAATAATGATCTATACAGTTACAGTTCATGGGGAAACTGAGGCAGAAAGAAAGAGGCTTACCATCAGGTCACCTAGGAGGCTAATGAAAGATCCAGGATTAGAATGCCTTTATCCTGAACCACAGTGCAGGACCCTCTCCACTAGACCACACTGCCTGTTTGTGTCATGCTAATGTGTAGGATCATCAGTCATGGCCCCAGACTCCACTGTGCTAGGTACTGTACAAATGCAGAGCACCAAGACAGACTCTGCCTCAAAGAACTGTTGAAAGTCTGGGCCCAGTAGAACTAGCTGAATTATTTTAGCTGGAAAATGGTTTAAATGAAAAAGAACTTTTTGGACCAAACCGAAAACAAACTATTTTTCCAGGGGAAAAAAAAAATCTGGTCATTTTTTTCAGATTTTCCTATATCAAAAAGGCACTAAATCTGATTTTTTTAAACCCAAAATGGATTGGGAAAAAACAAAACAAAAAGCTTTTGCTCTTCAGTTTGGTGTTTAAAAAACATGAAAACATTTTCACAGGAAACAAAAAAGATTCGTTTTTCGTTTTCTTGCAAAAAATAACTGGCCTTTTTTGAAGAGGTGTGTGTGTGTGTGTGTGTGTGTGTGTATACACATAACTGGGGCGGGGCAGTGAATGTGTGGCAAAGCAGGAAACTTCAGTGAGTTAAAACACTGTGGAGAAAAGCAACATTTTCCAATCTCAGTCTTGGCATATTTCCTCATGCATGTCCTTTAATACCTATATTTATTTGTATTCGCTTTGAAGTCCGGGCCCTGGAGACCTGGCTACATTTTCTTTGTAGGAAGTTTATTGCTGAGGAGAAGAACATTTTTCATTCCCATATAAAACTGCTGCTTGTTGAGTGAGTCTTGCACAGCGGGACTGGAACATTTACAATGAGGTTTTCACCGGGAGCTAGATAACCTTGGGCTCCATTCTTCCCTTTTGCCACAGGCCTGGGTGACAGTGTTATGTAGTGGGGCCGGGGACCAGGACTCCTGGGTTCTATTCCTCAGCTCTGTTATTCCTTCGGGAGTCATCCAGCAAAGCACTAAGCAATCCAGCTCCGATCCAGAGAAGCAAGTAAGTAGTCTTGTTGGCTTCAGTAGAATTCACATCCTGAAAGTTAAGCGTGTGCTTAAGACTGGGAGCCTAATGGAATTAGCTAACTAAATCGAGATGGATTTCAACAGGATTGGAGCATCTAATTCCCTGGGACTTGCTAGTAAGCCAATGTAAATACTCTGCATTTCTCTCCTGTGCTGATTGGCTACTTGCTCCATCTCCTTCCCTTGCTCTTTATCTCACCATATCTCTGCCTGGGTGTTCCCCCTTCTATCTCCTGAGGCTGGTCTCCCTGGGTTCCCAGATTGATAGATTTTTAAAGCCAGAACAGATTATTGTGATCAGCTGGACAGAGTTCCTGTTTAACAGACCAGAGAACGTCCCCAAAATAATTCCTAGAGCAGATCCTTTAGAAACAACATCCAATCCTGATTTTAAAAGAACCACTTATGGAGAATCCACCACCACCTGGGGTAAACCGCTCTGATGGTTAATTACAGTCACTGGTAAAAATGTCTGCATTAATTCCGGCTTCAACTTCTAATGAGAATGTTAGACCTTTGTCTGCTAGACTGAAGTGCCTGTTATCAAATACTTGTTCCCCATGTAGGTACTTAAAGACAATGATTAAGTCACCCCTTAACCTTCGCTTTGTTAAGTTAAATGGATTGAGCTCCTGGAGTCTATCACAATGAGTTGGGTTTTCCAATTCTTTAATCACTCTCGTGGCTCTTCTCTGAACCCTCTCTAATTTATCAGCGTCCTTCTTGAATGATTGGCACCAGAACTGGACACAATTTTCCAGGAGCAGTCACACCACTGCCAAACACAGGAGTAAAAGAACCTCTCTGCTCCCCACGCGGGAGTCCCCTCTTTATGTATCATGGGATCACACTGACTTTTTTGGCCACAGAGTTGCACTGGGAGCTCATGTTCAGCTGAATATCAACCATGACCACAAATCTTTCTCAAAGTCACTGCTTCCCAGGATAGTCCCTCATCCGGTACGTAGCCTACACTCTTTGTTCCCTGATGTATACCTTTACATTGAGCCATGGGTGTCCATGTTCCTCTCCTCCCTGTCGTTCTTACATCCTTTGCCCTAGTCTATACTGGTGGGGGGTCAACTTCAGTGATGCAAATAGCGTAACTGAAGGCGACATATTCAGGTCAACTTTGCTCATTGTCTTCATGGAGCTGAGTTGCCCCCCCATCAACTCCGCCCGTGCCTCTCACAGCAGTGGAGTTCCGGAGTCAATGGTGAGAGTGCTCGGGGATCAACTTATTGCGTCTACACTAGACGCAATAAATCGATCCCCGAAAAATCGATCTCTACCTGCTGACCCGGCGAGTAGTGTAGACCTGGCCTTTGAGATGAGAATTCACCTGGGAATCTCCCAAGTACCCAGAGTTATCCTGATGCCTTCATTGCCCTGGACAGAGGTTGAGCCTGGCCAGTCAGGATGTTTGGGGCGAGGCCGGGGTATTGCTGCTGAGCTCTGGCAGGCGGTCGACCCCCTTTTCTCCATTTCCTTCTGCACTGCCTTGTCTTTCCAGTTAACAAATCCCCTCCTAGGCAAACTCCATGCTGCCCACTCCCTGTTCCAGTGCATGGCTTGATCCTCAGGCAGGATGAGCCTCCGAACTTCCTTCTGCTGCTTTGCAAAATCTTAAATCAAAAGGGGGAAAGGGCAAGCAGGAGGGGGCTTCAGGGAGGGGCGGGAGCAGGGCCACATAGGGAGGCACAGCCCATGGGCCCATGCAACCTTAATTTCACCCCCTCCATGCATATGCATGAGACTGTCTTGAATCACGTGATCACATACGGTTTTTTGCACTGGCCTCTGCTTCATTCAGTGCACACGATGGACAGTGCTCCCTATCTAATGTTTTGATGTCTCCTCCACAGCCAATGCGTGGCCCAAGGCCTTGGTTGACTGTGCTCTATTCAAACCCTGCTCTGACCACAGTACTATTATTCTCCTCAGGGGCTTTCCTGCGACACTCATCCCTTCAGTAGCCAAGGCGCTCACAACTATTAATGACTTTTTCTTCCCCATCCCCCTGTGAGCTCCAGAGTGGGGCACGATGATGCCCATTTCACAGCTGAGGAGCCAGATCCCTTCAGCCTAAGGTCAAAGGATTCCACTGATGTTGAGAGCCTGATCTGAGATACCCCAGGCTCATTGTCTGAATCTCTCCACTCTCTTGAAGAGCAATCTTAATAAGAAGCAGCTCTACTTATACAATAACAATGCGGAGGAGCAGCAAGGGGCTGGGTCAGGGAACAGAGAGGAGCTGGATATTTCTAATTTGGTCGGCAAGAACATCCTCTGGACTGGAATCTCTAAGAGAGCTCTGGTCGGCGACTAGCAAGAAGTAGCACCTGGCTTTGCCCCTGGACAGAAGCACCACCATGGATTCCCTCCTGGAAGAGCCCTGCAGTCATAGAATCTCAGAGCTGGAAGGGACCTCAGGAGATCATCTAGCCCAACCCCCTACTCAAAGCAGAACCAGTCTCATTGTTGTCCCATATCCCTAAATGGCCCCCCCCAAGGATCAAACTCACAAGTTTGGAGTTAGTAAGCCAATGCTCAAACCGCTGAGTTATCCCTCCCCCTAAATCATTAGCCTAAGGTTTACCATTTGAAAACTAGTGCGCTATAGAAATGGACATTATTCTTCTTCTTAGGACCATCTACAGCTCCCAGATACCTCTGACTGGAAAAGTTAAAGTCCCCCAATAAATTATTTCCCAGTGCTACCCCTGCATATGTTGCCACTGAGTCACTGGAGCCGTGGCCGAACATTAGGTATCTATAATCCAGCCTCTCTGTCAGAGTAAATCTCGCTCGCTCTATGCACGCCGATAATGCCTCAGTAAATATCTCCATTTCCTCTGTCCTGGAGGAAAGATCCAATCGGCTTTTAAATGTCAAATGTAAAGTCAAGTTTGTCATAACAAATTCCTGTAAAAGAGGCTGGTGTTTTGGAGAGGTGGGAGCCCCAAGGTTTATCACATGGCTCTTATGGAAGCACCCAAAGGCCCCAGGTGAGATCAGTGCCCCATTGTGCTGGGTGCTGCAGAGACAGAGTGATGTGCCCCTACCTAGTAGGGCTGCCAACTGTCTAATCGCACAAACCCAACCTTACCCCACCCCTACCCTGAGGCCACACCCCTGCCCTGCCTCTTCTCCAAGATCCCATCCCCCGCTCACTCCACCCCTCTGTTGCTTGCTCTCTGCCCCCCTCACTCACTTTCAAAGGGCTGGGGCAGGAGGTTGGGGTGCAGGAGAGGGTTCGGAGTATCGGCTCTGGCAAGGAGTTTGGGTGCGGGAGGGGGCTCAGGGTTGGGGCAGGGGACTGGGGTGTGGGAGGAAGTTCATGGGGCACCCCTCCTCCCAGCTGGTCCTGGCTGTTTGAAAGGACCAGAGGGAGAGGCCGTTCCAGGACCCATCCCTGGTTTTACACAACACCTGCTGTCTGCTGGGTCAGGACTTTGGGGGAGCTGGGGGGAGCCTGGAGGAGCCGTCCCAGCCCAGTGCATGCGATCAGCAAAGCTGAGAATTAATAATACCTGTGTGTTGCAGCCAAGGCTTCCTTAGCGCCTCAAAAATCTCATTGTGCCCCTTGTATCACCGTAATGAGTTGCAGCAGATGAGGATTATCCTCAGTTACAGGGCTGGGAACTGCCTCATCGAGGGGTTAAGTGACTCACCTAAGCTCACACGGTGAGTCACTGGCAGAGCCGGAAATATAATTCAGGTGTCTTCACTTCCAGGCCCAACCCCCTGCTCTGACCATTGGACCCCGCTCCTCTCTCAGAGTTGAGAATATCACCTCGCTGTCTTGACTCCAGTCCCCTTTCCGAATGGCTAGACTCCAATCCCTTCTTGGAGCCAGGTCTGAGTCCTAGCTCTCTCGGCGCTAACCGTTAGCCTTCCCTCCCCACGCTGGGAATAGAGCCCCGGCGTCCTGACGCCCGGTCCCCCCTCCCAGCCATTAGCACAGGCAATGACTCTGAGCGGTAGCACATTCAAGGCTCCCAGCGACTGGAGACGGAGGTGCTATTTTCTGCCCACGCTGCAGCCCAGATTCCAAGCAGGGCTCAGTTTCAGTGGGTGAGACAAAAGCGATCTTTTCCCGCCCGAGCTGCCGAGGGCACGCTGACCTGATTGCAGCAGAGCGTTACCGTTCCTTGGCTGAATTGCCAGGAACCGTCTTGAGCCTCTCTTGGCTTGTTGCCTGCCCAGCTAGTGAGACATCCCGAGTTCATCTTGGCAGGGAGATGCCTCCTTCTGGCCAAGGTAGAAAGAGACATCCAGAGCCCAAACAGGGCTTGTCATTGACTGAGCCAGTAGGAGCTCGTCTTGGCTGGATGTGGCCTCCATTGGCCAAGGTGCTGACCCTGCCTCAGCTGGAAGGTGACTTTCCCAGCCTCTCCTGCGCTGGTCCCAGCCAGCTCCATCTGGCGGGGCAGACAGGAGTCATGGCTGTTGACGTGTCCACTGCACCGCTGCCCGACCTTGGGCAAGTCGTTTCCCTGGTCCACCTCACCCTCCCGGCTGGGCTGCACACCTCAAACCTGGCCCGGGACCTCTGCTTCTAACAGCATCCGTCTCTGCTGCTCGAGCTAGAAGACCCCACTCACCGAGGTGGGCCTGTGGCAGGCTCGTCAACCTCAGAAAACACCGCTAGAGGGGGACAAAGTGCCACCCAGAGTGAGTGTGGTTTGCATTTAGGTGTAAACAGCAGGGACTGTCCCTCGCGGTCTATATAAAGCCTAGCTCTGATCTTGGCTGGGGCGCTAGGTGCTTATGTAACAGACATTGGAATAAGCTTGCTGCCAAGCTCAGAGACCCCAAGTCCACCCTCGCAGGCAGCCAGAGAGCAGCAAATCTGCTGCGTGCTGCTGCCCTGCTCGGATTTATAGTTTGCCTCTGGGCTGGCTCTGGTTGCAGGGCCTGGATACCAAAGTATGATGCCCTGAATGCCCCCCACCCCCGCCATTTCTGCTAGGGGACCCTCCCATGGGCTCAGCCCCTAAGTGCTTTGCTGTTTGCGTCTTCACTCCCCTTGTGGGACCCCTTCTCAGAACACTAAACAGCCTGTGGGGAATGCCGCTATCTCTTATTCCTGTGCCAGGGGCCTGATTCTGCTCTTGGCTACGCTGATCTAAATCAGGAGTAAACGTGCTGGAGCTGGCGTTCACCCCAGTGCAGAACTGGCATCCCTGAGATCAGGGGCGGGTGCAAAAGCGGTCTTATTTTTAGCTTATTTCTTTAAGAACAATCCAACCAATGAAACATGCAAATATTTGGACACTTCCCCAGCTGGTTTTGCCTGGGCTCCAGCTGAGCCGGTTAAATCATCAGCTTCTTGCTGACGCCTCAATTCCTCTCTTCTGCTGCAGGGACGAAGCTGTTATTCTTGCTGAGCGTTAAGTGCTAAATAAACTAAAGCTGCCAATGGGGCCCTTGGGTGGGACAGCAAATGTGGTGGGTTTAGGGATGCCGACATCTTCACTATTGTTATTATTTACAGAGAGCCACGGGTGCTGTAGGAAACACTTAGGGCAGGATCCTGCAGTGCCTTACATTAGAGAGTAGCTGCGCTCAAGTCCAAGGAGCTTTAGCTTCCCTGATCCATTAGCAGCAGAAGACCCGTAGTTGGGGCTAGCTGAAAATGTTCCATCAACACTGTTATTTGGGGCTCCGCCAAACACTCTTGTTCACTGAAAGTGTCTAGTTTTGACAGCACACGTCATTATTTTCTTGAAATACCAAATACCTGAAAGTTTTTGTTTTTCAGCCAGAAACCGGAAATATTTATATGCTCCTGGGAATCATTGTTTGGATGTGCCGGTTCTCCTCTCTAGGCTGGGCTCTCTGCCTGGACTATATCTCCAGTGATGCACCACGGCTAGGGGTTCCTATGATGCACCCGCCGCCCCTTGTGGGGAGATAGTGGTGCATCATGGGAAGTATAGTCTGGCATCAGAAAAGCCCCAGGATTCATGGATTTTGCAGCCCCATCTTCTAAGCTGTCGGCAATGGGTCTGCTCCCCATACTCCCACTGATTTAGGAATTTCCCTGATCATGGTCCCCCGTTTTCACACCTCCCCCCAGCCTCCGTTCCGCTCTTCAGACAAAGAACTTACTCGTCCCCGGGGTCTTCTGTGGATTCCTCTTCTTTTCCTCTGATGTTGCCTGTTACATTTCTTTATTAAAAGGTTCAGTTTCTCTTTTCCCTCTGTCCCTGGGTATCTCTATGGTCATGAGACTGTGCACCCAGCCCCTCCGCCTTAGCCCTTTGTCAGTGACTGGGACATGGGCAGTCGTGCCTAGAGCCGGCGTTGAGCATAGGTACTGGAGCAGGCGTCAGTAACCAGGAATCGGAGCCTAGGACCCGCGGAAGAGTCAGAGGCCAGGTGCCAGAGCCCTGGGTCAGAGATGACATCTGATGTCAGGACTGAGTTTCCTGGAGAGAGGCAAGACTGAGGCCAGGGCAGGAGCAGGCCTTCTCACGGCCATGGGCACAAATGTTGAGCAGCGGCTGCTGGGCTTCAGAGCCGGGCTGCCGACCCTTCCAGCCAAGCAGCCAGGGTAGCCAATTTGGCAGTCTCCCACAAGCCAGCTGCGGCTGGCTTTGGTACAGTCCCTGATTCCTGACACCCTCCAACTCTCAGCCACGTGCTGCACTGACCTCCACGCCGAGATCCCAGTGGGAGGTTATCACGTGCAGAGCTGAGATGCTCCCCTGGCTGTCTCTTTCCTTTCTCCCAGAGTCAGGCCGTATTTACCTCCCTCACGTTTTGATGGAAAGTTTTTTACTAACAGATTGAGCGGATGCAGGCCCTGCTGGCTGCAACGGGAGCGCAGAACATGTTGCTGCGTTTCCCATCTGTCCCCCGTCCACTCCAGGTTTCTGCTCCATTTTGTGTCTCCTGTTTTCTTCTTCTGGGCTCTGGCCCCTGATTCTCTCTATTCCATGGCTTTAATTCTGCAGAGCTCACTGTGGGGAGAATCTGCTAGCGGGGAGGTTCTGGTTAGTGACTTGTCCATGATGTTTTCACCCTAGTGTGTTGCCCTTTGAGAGCTGAGATTTTAAAGGGCTTTGAGTAGAGTTCTGAGTTCAGTTCTGAGTTCTGCCAAATCTGGCTTATCCCTGGATCTGCGCTACCCTGTCCCGAGTTACCTGCCACTCAGCAATGGGCCATATCTCCATAGCCTCGCCAATCTAGGCATTGTCTCGTCAAGTTCTCCTATTCTTGTGCATACGACCAACTTCTCGGAGAATCCTATGTCAGTTACACCCTTCCATCCTCTTCTTCCCAGCGTGCTCTTGAATTTCTTTCTATTTCTTTATGTCTGTGTTTTTGCTCTGTCTCCTTCACTCTTCCCTAAGTGCCGTGGTGGCTCTGAAACTTCACCCAGCTGCTCTGTTCCTGATGTGAACGCTTGAGCTGTCCTTTCTGGACAGGGGCTAGGCTGTATCTACTCAGGCCCAATGCTGATCACACTGTTCCGGGGTTTGTGCTGAGTGGATAACATCCCAGTGTAGAGCAAGATGCTCGGGGCAGACAGACTCTTTGGAGACTAAGCTGCCAAACTTTTAACAAGAGTCTCCTGAGCATGTGCGAATGGAGATTTTTCAAACCCATATAACTCAGCCACCTGTGGGCGATTTTTCACAGGGATGGCAAAAGACATATCCCTGACCGCAGGACGACATCCCCCACCCTTCGCCAACTTTCAACACCCTGCTCCAACTATGCACATCCTGAACAAAATGGGTTATATGCATTTTTTTTAACATGGCCAGAACAATGTATTTCCCCTTAATCTCTTTCTTGGAAACAGCTGAACCATTTTTCCAAACCCGTTCAGCTCAAGGCAGACAACTGGCATGGAAAATGTTCGCCGAAATGCTTAAAGTATGGTGAAGTTATGACAGGCAACTGGAAACAAGGGCTTATAATGGGATGTGTCAGGCAACCTTAACTATAGGCATAGTTACTTCCTAGAATATATATATACCATTTATTTATTCATCTGTCTATCGAGCTGTCTATTAGCATCATAGAATTGTAGAATCATAGAGTATCAGGGCTGGAAGGGACCTCTGCAGGTCATCTAGTCCAACCCCTGCTCAAAGCAAGACCAATCCCAAACTAAGTCAATTGATGCTAGGCTTTATAAAACCACCCCAAATCTAAGGTGAGCAGACAGCAAATGTGAAAAATCTGGATGGGGTGGGGGGTAATAGGAGCCTATATAAGAAAAAGACTCCAAGATTGGGACTGTCCCTATAAAATCGGGACATCTGGTCACCCAAACCATAAATGTGGACCCTACACTCCTTGACGTTCTTTCTTTCCCCTTTATCCAGTGTGCAGAGGTGGGGAAGAAGCCGGGGACAGCCAGCCAGACCTTGCTCTGAACTTAGACATCCAAGGATAAACAGCCCCTACAGCCCGAGCTCCACCCACCGCTCCCCCCATCCTGACCCCACCATGCATGGGCAGAGACACCTCTCCCCTTTGAACTGCGGGGCCAGCTCCTTGTCTTACGCCCGCTGCTAGCCAGCTTGGCTGTGGCAGAACTAGCTGTGCCAGCTTTTTGATTGCCAGCTGTGCACTGAGTGATGTGGGAAGAAGAGGCGTAAATTTCCCCAACCCCTTCCATGCCGTGAATTATTCATGAAACCTGCTTTCTAGCAGAGTGTTGCTTTTATGCCTCGCGTCCTTGAAATTCTCTCCCCCCGCTCTCTTTTTAATTAAAAGCTTTTAGGGATGTTAATTAACGAAGCTTCTCGGTTAGAGATGGGCAGGGCAGATCAGACACCCCCCCAGCCCTGGGAATTCTGCCAGCAGGGTCTGCGTCGGCTCACCCCACCCGCTCCCAGGGGTGAGGCCGGTCAATCGCATTCCCCATCTTTGGCATAGATGGTGGGGTCCAGAAAGGGCGTTTCTGTGCCACGCCTTCTCCCAGGTGCTGGGGGTAGAAGCCAGGGAGAGGGCAGCAGAGCGTGGCTGTAACATGCCTTTGTGCTGCCTGAATCCTATCCCCAGCCAGCACTGTGATTCCACAGCCCGAAATGGCCAGAGCATGGCTGAGCAATATGCCCCCAGTTGCCCCACCTCTGGCCCCACCCCTGGCACGCCCCTGGGGTGCAGGGAAGGGAAGCGGAGGGCTCTGTACACCATATTCTCCCCGTGCCTGTTGTGGCAGCTATACAGCGTCTAGGGCCACCGTGGGAGCCTGGATCTGGCCTCCAGAAGCGGTGACTTGACCCAAGGGTTGCCTAGCGCATGAGAGCAGGCACAGAACCTGGGAGTCCCGACAGCCAGGCCTCGCTCTAACCATTGGGCCAGGCTCCCTCTCCTCCCATTTGCCAAACCCTGGAATGTCAGAGGTGCCCACGGCATCCTCCCTCCCCCGGGCTCAATGCACCGGATGGAAGAATCCACTGCCAAGACGCAGAGCAAGGCACAAGCCCTCTGGAGTTGCAGGGAAACAGGTGTTGCGCTGCTTTGATCCTCCGGGATTTGGAAGACGTTCAAGAGGCATGGCTTGCGGGGCTGAGGCGACCCTCCCTCCCTCCAGCCGGGAAGGGAGAGAGCCAGACAGCCCCTGTCTGGTGAGGAGCTGCCTTGCTGCTTGAACAAAGGAGGGAGGCACATTTCACAGAGGCCCTGGAAGGCCCAGACTTCGTTTCAAGACGCCGGAGCGACAAGCGAAAAGGAAGAGAGCATGAAAGGCACTTTCATGCCTGGGCTGGCGCTGGCTGGTCCCTTCCTTCTGCTGCGCCAGACGAGGCCGTCCATGGGGGAAACAGGCAGCAGGCCCTCCCGAGGGCCTGGGGCTTTTTAGGAGACCCCCCAGGTGCTGACATCGGGCAGCACAGGCAGGGACATTAGAGGGCCCAAGAGAGCTGCCGGATCTGTCTGCGTCCAACAGCCTCGATAAAGAATCCCCTTTAGAGTCATCCCAGCCAGTCCTTTTGCTCTTCTACCTCGAGGGACAGTATGAAACCCACTGGCTGGTCTTAGATGTCCTGGCAGCTGCAGGCTTGCAGAATCAAGTGATCAATGTGTGTGTGAAACATACACACACGTTTACACTCCGAGCAGTGATTTGATTTAACCCTGCCCTCTTCCTTTCTTTCTTTCTTCCTTTCTTCCTTCCTTCCTTCCTTCCTTCCTTCCTTCCTTCCTTCCTTCCTTCCTTCCTTCCTTCCTTTCAATTTTCCATTCCACTCTTCACCATAGTGCCTAAGCCCCTACGTTCACGCCCCTTTTCATCTGCTGTTTGGGGGCAGAAATGCGTCAGAAGGGGATTTTTCCCGAGACTGCCTCTAGCAGTGACTCACATTGACAGTGGGCCAGGGCATCAGGGGGCTCTTTAAAGAGTAAATGCCAGAGTCTCATTTGCACAAGTCTGGCCATGTGAAGGAGGTCTTTACGCCCACTTTACATTACCAGTGTGATGTAAAGATGCCTTAGTATACAGGAAAACCAAAAGCCTGGTCCAGGGAATGTGTCTTCCAGCAGCACAGTGCCCTCCAGGATAGGAAGGAGGAGTGCTGCCTGCTGAACTGGCAACACACATATAGCCTCTGGATTATGTCGTAGAATATCAGAGTTGAAAGGGATGTCAGGAGAGCATCTGATCTAAGCCCCTGCTGAAAGCAGGACCGATCCCCAATTAAATCATCCAGCAGAGTTCTGTCCCATATCCCTAAATGACCCCTTGAAGGATTGAGCTCACAACCCTGGGTTTAGGAAGCCAATGCTCAAACCACCAAACTACCCTTCCCTCCTCTTAGTACTACCTGACCTGCTGTGGCTTAGCTTGTGATAATTACTAAGATCACAATTAGAGGGACTATGGCGGCAGGCCAGCGATCTTACATTTTTGGAAGCAAGTCTAGATTTATGCATCTAGCGGTTACGAGACTTAATTGCGTTCCAAGAAATCCTGTTCTCTTGTCTAATTCTTGTAGGCTTGTGCACTCATGGTGTCTCTCCTTGGATCAGGGCCTGATGGTTCCTGCTTTGTTAATGGAAATCCGTAAGTCGTTCAGCAGAGGTTAAATGGTGTCGTGAGTGAATGCGACCTTGAGAAAGGTACTGGAGCATCAGCCCCAAAAAGCCCGAGGAACCTCTTGCGGCGACTCGCATGGCATTCCCGCTGGTTAGGGTTATTGGGAAATGGCTGTGCTTGCTAAAAACATCCTCCAATGTTGAGGAATCCCTGGTGCAGAGAAAACAGAAGAGATGGAGCCATGGGGAGAAAGAAAGGAAGGAAGGAAGGGGTCTCCGTGAAGAGATGGATGACAAAGATGAGGGCGAGTGAGGCCAGCAAGGTGGATGATAGAATGCATTGGGCCGCCTAACGTAGGCAATGGAGAGTAAAGACCCCTGGGTTCTAGTCCTTGTTCTTAGAAGGGAGTGTAGCCTAGTAGCTGGAGTAGGAGTAGCTGAGACCCAGGATGCCTGAGGCTAGAAGAGCAGGCTTGGTTAAATAATAGTGCTATTAGGAAGTAGCACAGGAGGTGGAGTTAGGACTTGTGGGTTCCAGTCTTGGCTGTGAGAGGGAGCATAGTTTGGTAACCAGGGTGGCTATGTGGGAGTCTGGGTACATGGGGTCTAGGCTTGGCACTGCTGTGTGTGAACTTGGAGTGATTTTGTCTCTGCAAAATGGAGGGAACAGACCTGCCCCTGCCAGACATTGGGGTGTTGTGCTGCTTCGTTAAGGGACATTGTGATGTTGCAATCCATATGCTTGTGAATGTAAATATGTTGTAACCGGAATATGCTTTATGCAGAAGGTCTCTTGTAAGGTAGCATTACAAAGTTTATAATCTACTCAGAGTGTTCATCCTACTTGTATGCATGTCTCATTCTTGTATTTAAAGCTAGAATTATTATTGTTATGCAAAGTGTGGGCCATTAATGGTGGTTTAGAATCCTGGTGGCTCCCATTGACTAGAACAATTGGTTGTAGATGGTTTATTTACTTGCAAGCCTTCCCCTCTAGTGGGTAATGAAGAATGAGGTCTTACAGGACAGGTCACATGATACTGGAATCCATCTTAAATCTGCTACTTTTCCATTTATAAACTCAGAGACTTTTAAGGTCAGAAGGGACCATTATGATAATCTAGTCTGACCTCCTGCGGGACACAATCTCACACACAGATTTCTGCCACAGATCCCTACATGGCCCCCTCCAGGATTTTTAATGGAAAACCCTGGATTTAGCAGACCAATGTTCAAACCACTGAATTATCCATTTAGAAGGAGGGGTGGGGAAACAAAAGATTCCCACCTGGTGCCAAAGCTATCAAAGGGGGTGGAACAGAACAAAGGAGGCTGCCAATCATGAGAAAGCCCCTGCTGACCACCTGAGATGTCTGCTGGTGCTAACAAGGACCGTACCAGGGGAAAGGGTTGGACCCAGACTAGGAAGGAGTCTAGTTTGTGAAAAAAGCTTATTGGAACATCTCTGAGAGTGAGATTTTACCAGTAATCAGTTTCCTAATGTATTAGGCTTCGACTTGCGTGTTTTTGCTTTATTTTACTTGGTGACTTACTTTGTTCTGTCTTTTATTACTTGAAACCATTTAAACCTACTTTTTATACTTAATAAAATCACTTCAGTTTATTAATAAACCCAGAGTAGCTGATTAATAGCGGTGGGAGCAAACAGCTGTGCATATCTCTTTATCTGTGTTATAGAGGGCAGACAATTTATGAGTTTACCCTGTATAAATGTTATGCAGAGTAAAGTGGACTTATTTGGGGGTTGGATCCCTTCGGGAACTGGGTGTCTGGGTGCTGGAGGCGGGAAACCTGCAGAGCTGTTTTCATGTAACGCCTGCAGTTTTGGGGACATGGCCCAGACCCTGGGTCTGCATTGCAGGAGGCTGGCATGTCTGGCTCAACGAGGCTGGGTTCTGTAGTCCCAGACTGGCAGGGGAAATGGGCTGAGAGGTAATTCCAGCACAGCGGGTGACCGTCCCAAAGAGGGTCTCTGTGGCCGAACCAGTCATAGAGCTCCTGGCTCGTTTCTCTGGTGATGTGGAGGATTATGATTTTGGGGAGGGGGAAGAGGGACCTTGGTTGCCTCGCTGGCAGCCCGCAGAGCCCCGAAGGATCCTCTTCCCGCTCCTGAGCCTGTAGCGACCACACTGAGCTCCTGTGATCTTGCAAGTTGAGTCTCTGAAGCACGTTACAAGCAGTCCCTGAGTGCTACTAACCCTCAGCCTCTGGGTTAGGGCTTGACAGGCTCACACAGGGCATCTCAGGCTGGGATGAGGCAGCTGGGCCAGGCTGCAATGGGGGTGGGAGGGAACAGAGTGGGACCTGGTGAGTTGGGGATCAGGGGAGCCTGTGTTTTGGTGCAGGAGTTTGGCTCCCCGTGGCCCAATTGCCCCCCGTCTCAGTGCCCAGGTGATACCCCAGTTCTGCCGCCCCCATCTTCGAGTGGCAGCATGAGCACAGATAACTGGTGAGCTCTTGGATATGGTCCACTGTAAACCCAGAGCCATCCAGGTCAGTTTCTGGCTGCAAACTCCAGGAGGTTTCTGGCTGATGCTCACTCGCTCTCAGAAGCCCTACGAGGACGACAAGAAGGAACTTGCTGAGCCGAGCCGACGTTTTGGGCTTGGCATTCACCACGAGGCAGAGACAGGGTGTTGGGAGCAGAGGCAGGGGAGGGCCGGGTTGTGTTTTGCTGGAGCCCCGGTCTCCTCGCAGCAGCAGCAGCAAGGCGAATGAAACTCCGTTGCCCAAAACCAAACAAAAATCCAGAGCAATAAGTGTCTGTTAGGATTGTGGCAAAGTGGGAGCCATTTCTGAACTTCCCAGGTATTGCTGCACAAAGCTCTGGGGTCACCTGGACCTTCCTGCAGATAGAACTCAGTGCCTCAGGCTGCTAACGCACAGCTTTTTGGTACCCGAGCCAAAGAGGGATGCAAACAGAGGTGTTGCCAGAGTGGATCAGGTCCAAGATCCATCTAGTCCAATATCCCGTTTCTGACCGTGGCGAGCACGAGATGCTTCAGAGGAAGGTGTAAGAACTCCACAGAAGGCAGGTGTGGATTAATCCTGTTAGCAGTATAGGAGATATGACCCACAGTCGAGCAGTTCTGATTCTATCCAGCAGAGGGCAGCGCTATGTCACCGCCTCCAGCCCAGTTTCCAGTTGTTCCCTGCCACATTTCAAGAGGGTCAATACGAGTGTCTGCCACAGCAGGGTTGTTTGCTTAGGTTGGTCTGAAGCCACTTAGTGCGCACCAACCTCTGGCAAGCTAGGGTTGTCCAGAGCCTGATCGTTGTGGTGTTTTCTTTTTATCATGAACCCTGTTCTGATACTCTTGGTAAAAAATACTAATCATCCCAGTTGCAAAACCTCCTGTTGGAGTCTGTGCATGCAGAGATATGTCAGCCTTGGAACCTGGCGGAGTCTTCCCTCTGTAGCCAGAAACCATTTTCAGGCAGTGTGAACATCTGTAATTTACTCAAAGCTTTTCCCCTTAAAGCTGCTGACACAGGGTTACAGGCCAGCTTTTTGGTAACCTCAGATGGCTTTGAGTGTCCTTGTTGATTTACCCCACGTCGTCCGCCCCCACGCCCCAGCAAATCACACACACTGGGTGCGGAATGTAGTTTGCCTTTTAAATCCTGGCTGGGTTTTAAGAAAATGATGAATTTTTAATCTCCATATTCTGCTGAAGATGAAAGAAATTGCTGCTGTAATTAGGAAACCACAAGTTTAATGAGTCCTCTCCCCTAGGAATTGAACCTGGGGCTGTTGGCATTCTAAGTGCAATCTTCTAGTGCCTAAGCTAACTGAACTGCTTAATTAAGGCAGAGGTGGTGTTAGACTCAGATGGTGTCATACTTGGTGTGGCCACAAGAGAGAGACAGAGAGCTATACTTTGGGAGCAAAATCCAGCCCTTCTCAGCAAAAAAATTAATCTTGTGCCATAAAAATGTTGCTGTTTCATTAGTTTGTTATTTATAAAATTTTATGGTAGTTCTTAGGAGCCCCAGACACAGCCCAGGGCCCCACTGTGTTTGGAGCTGTACATTATTTATGAAGTGTATAACAGTAGCTCCTAGGTGCTCTAGTGATGTTGTGAAGGCCAAGACTGTAACAGGGTTCAAGAAAGAACTAGATACATTCATGGAGATTAGGTCCATCAATGGCTATTAGTCCAGCTGGACAAGGATGATGTCCCCAGCCTCTGTTTGCCAGCAACTGGGAATGCGCGACAGGGGATGGATCACTTGGTGATTACCTGTTCTGTTCATTCCCTCTGGGGCACCTGGCATTGCCCACTGTTGGAAGACAGAATACTGGGCTAGACGGACCTTTGGTCTGACCCAGTATAGCTGTATTTATTTTCTTATGTTCATGGGCCAGGACCCCAGCATGCTAGGTGCTACACCTAATAAATAATTACTGCATTTAGCATAATAAGATCCAAGCAACCAAGAATTTTGTGCCACATGAACGTGGACAATTCCCTTTCAGTGCTTAAGAAATCAAGTTCAGATCAGGAGACCCATTGTCACTGGTGAGCCATTGGTGCTGCCTACCTAGAGCAGACTTCTTCAGCCTTGATCTGCATCCCTGACCATCTTCTGCTGGTACCCTTGAGTCCCTGCCCTCACCGTCGTTACTGGTATGCAGAACTTCCGGGACAACACAACTGGATCTTTGGTGCTGCTGTCCTATTGGACCTGCTCCCATTCATTACTTTAACTGCAGCCTTCGGAGCTTTTTGATAGACAAGGCCCTAACTTTTCCAACACCTGCTGTCAACTTCTTCTTAAAGTCCGATGAGCTCCATTCCTATTTCTCAAGAGCATCAGGCCCTGCCCCCACCAAGCCTCCACCCCACCACTCCTCTTCCCTCCCCTACTCCACCCCTTCCACCAAGGCCCCACCTTGCCTCTTCCCACCCCTGCTTCATCCTGCCTCTTTCCGCCCCTTCCCCTGAGCTCACCCCATCCCTGCTCCATGGGAACAACTTGCTCTGGACTGAGTGGATTCTCCATTATAGACAATTCTAAATCAAGATTGGCAGTTTTTCTTAAAAAAATAAATAAATAAAGTTCCTATTCAAGCTGGAATTAATTCTGGGAAATCTTGTGGTCTGTGTCATGCAGGAGATCGGACTAAGTGGTCATTGAATCATAGAATATAAAGGTTGGAAGGAACCTCAGGAGGTCATCTAGTCCAGCGATCGGCAATGTCGGCACGCGAGACCACAGGGTAAGTATCCTTAGCGGGCCCCACTGCTTTATTTACCTGCCAGCTCGTTGCATGCCGCGCGCCGCAGCCCCCATTGGACCAGGACAGCAAACTGCGGCCAGTAATAAAGTAAATAAAGCAGCAGGGCCAGCTAAGGGTACTTACCCTGCGGTCCCGTGTGCTGACGTTGCCGACCACTGATCTAGTCCAACTCCCTTCTCAAAGCGGGACCAACCCCAACTAAATTATCCCAGCCAGGGCTTTGTCAAGCCTGACCTTAAAAACCTTTAAGGAAGGAGACTCCACCACCTCCCTAGGTAACCCATTCCAGAGCTTCACCACCCTCCTAGTGAAAAAGTTTCTCCTAATATATGGTGGTCCATTCTGCCCTTGGGATCTTGGAATGTATGAAAGGTTCCAGAACTCTGCTAATGTCAGGAGAAGGGACCCCGGTACAAAGCGCCGTCCAGGTCCTGTTTAGTGGAAGGGTGGGAGGAAAAAGATCCTAATGTGATCCATGGAGGACTTTGGCCTTATGGACAAAGCTCCATATCGCTAACTGGAATGCAAGGCGCAGTTCTTGGCGGAACCAGATGTCACCTCCTTCCAGGTGGGAGACCCGGTGTTCGGAGGGCCTCTGGGGAGGAAAGTGGGAAACAAAACCTCTTTCTTGCCCCCTGGAGAGGCCGGCTCCTACTTCTCAGCAAGGAGCTCAGAGATGTGCCCAGGAAGGAGTTCACATTACACAGATCCTCACTCCCGCACTGTCAGTAAGAGAATAAAGGGCTTGAGTCACTCCCACCCCCACCCCACGCGCTGCCCGGAAAAGACCTTGATTCATGCTTTTTCTTCCTTCATCATTGTCCTGATCAGCACAAAGATCCTCATGGAATAAACAAAGTCCCCCCCCGCCTCACTTGCTGGCACCAGCAGCATCTCTGTCTGCCAGGTTACGTTGCAGCTTCAGGAGTGTCCCCTTTCTGTCTCCACTGGGTTGCTGGGAATTATGGCTTTCCCTGAGTGGGGGTAGTGGTTTTATATTAGGGATGAATCAAGAGGTGTTTAGAGCACATATCGATTGCCAATCAATGTTCATTTTTGTGCCGATAAACATCGAATGGGGAAGGATAATTATGACATCAACAAAAATGTTAGCAAAATAATTACCAGAAAATTCATTCCCAGTTGCAGGCTATAATTAACGCTCCCTCTTTCCGGGATACGGACCTACTGTAGGCTCCTGGCTGGAAAAGAGCGAGTGGAATAGAACAAGGGAAATGGGCAACATTTTCAAACGCACCTAAGTGACTTAGGAGCTCACTGTATGCTTGAAGTCGTAGTCCTAGATGTTAAAGGCTAGACAGGGCCAGTATGGTTATCTAGTCCGGCAGGTCTCATTGAGATCGACACAATTTTGTAATGTAAACTCCGCCTGAGTTAGTTTCCCAGCCCTGAAGAAGAGCTCTGGGTAAGCGTTAAAGTTTATCTCTCTCACCAATGGAAGTTGGTCCAATAAAAGACATTACCTCACCCGCCTTGTCTCTCTCTTGAAATAAATTGTCTACAAGCTCTGCTTCCAGCAATGGTAACTACGGACAGCATAGACGCCTGCCATTAAGAACTACGGTCCAGAACCTCACAGGCCCGGCTCATTCCAATCAATGGGAGTGAGGCACCGAAATAACTTTGAGGAGCTGGGCCGAACTCCTGACATGGTGGCTGCCAAACAGGCTTCAGACGAGGACACCTTCCAGTCACTACCGTTGCCTCAGATGGACTCAGATCACTGACACAAAGTACCTGTCTGGAAAGACTTGAGCTCTTCTAGGCAATTTCCCTATGTAGGTAAGTCTTCATATTTGACTGTAAGTGCCTTGTGGCAGGAATTAGCTGTTTGTCCTATGTTTGTACATCACCTAGCACAATTGGGTCCTTGTAAATGACTGAGGCTTCTAGGTGCTACTGTACTACACCATAATGAATAATGTACAGCACCGAGCGCAAAGTACTTGACTAGAGTTCATGGGCACTACCGTAATACACATAATAAATATTGCACGGCACCTCGCACAGTGGGATCCCGGCCCATGACTTAAGCTCCTAGGTACAACCACAACACAGAGTGACGGCTCCACCTCTTAACCAAGCTGTTGCCTTGTAGAGTTTAACCTTGCCAATATTTTCAAGGTTCACTGCTCATTGCTGGAAATCCAGATCTCAACGTAGCCAATCGGATCAATGAGTCCATTAGCTCGACCAGTGGCCCGTGCAAGGTGCCTCAGAGATAAAGGTCGCAAAGCTTTTAGAAGTCAATTACGGCATGACGTGTCAGCGGGGAAGTTCCTCCATTAGGATGTCTAAGCCCGCTCTGTTCCAGAACAGAGAGAAGGGCAGAATAATCAAGAATAACTTTTATTTCTAAAATACAATCCGCCCCCCTTCTCCCTTGGCCAAGTCCCTGGGGGCTCCACACAGGCTGTTAAGGGCAGCTATTAAAATAAATAAATAAATAAATAAAATGCACGACAGTACTGTGGCCTTTCCCGGAATATATTATACATTAATTAACATGCCCTGTCAGGAGAGCTCTTAGGACAGGAGTGTTGCCTTCTGATTGATGTGTTGAAGGGCAGCCCGGGCGAGGAGTTTGTGAATGCAGGGAAGATCGGATTCTGCTCGGTACCGGCAGCCCAGGTTCATTCCTGGCCAGTGCCACGGATCTGGGTGCGTAGCTAGCCTCCTCCGCAGGTTGCTCAGGATGGGTGGAACCCATTGAGCTCGATTCCCAAAGCCCGGCTCGTCTTTCTCATTGTTCTGTGGATTATAGCGGTGCCCAGAGGCTGCACCAACTGAGATCGGGGGCCCCTGGGACTAGGCGCGATGCAAACTCCTAGCGAGAGGCAGCCCCTGCCTCGGAGTGCATAAAGTCTCACTAGGCGAGATAGAGTTAAAGGCCCACTCGGGCCGCAGCTCTTCTGCTGAGCTGGCCGGACGTGGCGCTAATTTTTATGCCATGGATGCTTACGTGAGTTCAGGACTCTTTCCTCCATCGCCTGCCCTGTAATTTAGATGCTTTTCAATTTCCCAGGGTGATTCAGTTGGAAAACCAAGCCATGGCTTTCCAGCTAAGAGGCGCTTGCGCTGGGTAGTGGAAAGGCCTGTCCTGGGACAGTCCAAGTGCATACGCCGCATGCAGTAGGTTGACTGTTAAGTCAGATTTTTCTCTCTGCCCCGTCTCTGCTCCTTTACTTGCAGTCGGTCAGCAGCAGAATGCGAACAACGTGCGGAACAGAAGCGTCAGAAGTAATTGAATCACGGCCTAGAAGTCCCAGGCACTGATTTTTCATTTTGCAAGGGAGTGCCGCACACTCCTAAGGCCCTGCCCCAACTCCGTCCCTGGGGCCTGGCCCCATTCCGCCTCTTCCCACTCCTGTGCGGCCTCCTCCGCGAAGCCCTGTCCCCTGAACGCCTCCTGGCCCCTGATCCCTTCTTTCTGCCCCCTCCTGCCTTAAGGGCAGTGAGCAGGGAGGGGGCAGAAGGGAATGAGTGTCGGGGCAGCCCTGATGAATAGTGCAGCCCCGCTAAAGGATAGGGTGGGAGCTGCTGAAGAGCTGCTGGGAGCTTAGGGTCAGCCCTAGGGCTGCCGGAACAGCAAAGCTGGTCAGCCCCATGGGTGCTGAATGTAACCCCCACACCTCTGGATGTGGTGGTCCGTCCCCTCTAGGGGCACTGAGACCGCTTAGAGAGAGAGAGATAAAAATGAGTCTGGTCTGCACTCTTTGCTACTAGCCAGTTGTTTTTTGGCTCATGCCCTAAGCTCCAGAGAACCCAGGTTCGATCCCTCCCGATGACGACTGGGGTATGTTCATGTTACACGAGCACCCCATGTTTTTTTCTGTGTGGGTGCTTAAGCCCCCTGAGAACCCACAGAGTCGGTGCCTATGCTAGAAGTTCCTGCACAGGTTGATACTTGATGCAAGAAGCCTCCCTCGTCTAGCAGACAAAGGCAGAACAAGTGTGTATCTACACTGGAGGAGGAAATGTCATTTCCAGTTTGGATAGACATACCAGCTCCAGCTCTGATCAAGCTGGGGTGCTAAAAATAGCACTGCAGCCCTGGGAGCCTGAGGGACTAGGTGCTGAGTATGTGCCTAGGGGTTCAGATGGGAGGATACTTGGGGCAGCTAACCCTTCCTGACACTGAGGCTACACTCCTAATTTTAATGTGCATGTGTAATCTACCTGAGCTGGGAGTTACATCCCCAGCTCCAGTGTGGACAAACCTCCAAGAGCCAGGGGATGTAAATTGAAGCTAAAAAAATTCAAAGTGGCTATAAGATCATATAAGGTTAAGGTGATAATACTTTACAGAGAGGGTTATTAACTGTTAGGACAACTCCCCTTCACTTGGAGCCTTTCAGTCAAGGCTGTCTGTCATTCTAGTTGATGCCCTAGACCCAGATCCTCAAAGATCTTTAAGTATCTCATTCCCATTGATTTCAATCAGAGTTACCTCTAATGACCTGGGCCCTAGTTTATTCACACTTTGGGGGTAGTGGACTGTTTTGCCAGGTGGAAAACCAGCTTCCAGTCCGCAGGCCATCAGGATGAAGCTGGCATAGAGACAGACATGCTTACAATGTAGTGTCCTGCCTTGCGTAGGAGTGACATGCTGGTTACCCAGACTGCTATGATTTTATTCCTTGTCAAAAAAATGGATTAAAGCAAAACAAACCATTGTTTTTATAGACATTTTTCTTCACCTTTAGGGGGAGTTTCGTCGCAAACACCAAAACTGATTTTTAATTTTCAGCAGCTGAAGACCAAAAAATGTCAGCTTGGGAGCTTCTGAGAAGAACCTGAAAACTTTGGATAAAAAATGGACATTTCACAAAAATGTCTGTTTCACTGAAATAGCCAATTTCCAGCCGAAGAATGTTTTTTGACCAGCTCTGCTTGTGAGCTGCCCTGATTGGTTTTCATGCCAGTCCCAAGTTTGACAGTCCCGTTTCCTGCAAATTAGATTGGCAAGACATTAATAAGAACAATAGCACCAGCCAAAAAATGTTGATATCGAAGAAATCTTCCAAAAGCCAAGGTCTCCATTTGAAAGCCTGTGGGAAAGCAAATATGACCACGACATTACTTTGCCAACCAATGCGATCTGTGCCTAGAAGCTGGCTAAAAATGGAACCTATGGTGAATTTGGACCCCTTTGGGTTCCATGCGTCAGTTTCCAGAATCCAAAACCACCTCTACGTTTAGATGGAAGTTTTGCTAGTAGGGTCCCTCCCAGGAGATCTCTGTCATGATGGGGAAGTCATCAGTTTCAAGATGGTGGAAATCTCATGCAATTTGCTGATGGGCTGTGGGATGGGAGCCAAGGAATGAGCAATCTATGGAACTCAGAGCCTGAATGGCTTGCAACCCATGCGGTTGGAGTCTGGCTCTTTGTCCCCACTCAGTGGTGGGACCATGAAATAGCTTTCTGAGTCAGCTACTTCCTCTTGGCTAATGGGCCACCGGGTTCCCAGGTTCTTTCCCTGCCAATAACTTGGCCGGTACCATAGTCACATCTGCAAAAGCCCCTGTTCAGCCTGCGGCATGGAGCCGTGTCAGGTCATATTGCCAGCACCCAATTTTGTGAGCCCTTGTAACAGGAATGAAGCGGAACGGGATGTAACTCAAGTTTACACATCCATAAAGGAATCAACTTGTGAATTTCATGTGCCTCGATAATATTGCTGGGCTGGAAATTTCAGGCATCGAATCATTTTATATATCTTGGGCAGTTAACCAGGCTGTCATTTGGGGAGTTGGTGTGGGGGGTGGGGAGGGGGCAGTGGGAAGGAGAGAGGAGATAGAGAAGCAGAGAATTTGGTATGGATGCTTGTGGGAATGGACTCCATAGCTACGGTTGCCAAGGCAACCGCACCCCCCTCCATCTTCTGCACGGAGTCAGCGGAGCTGGCAGTGAATGACAATTTGGAAAAGCAGCAGCAGAGAAGGATCTAGGAGGCCTTAAAGAAGATTGATAGAGAAATCAATGCATCGTAAAAACCAGGTGACTCATCCACCTTGAAAGAGGGTGTTTATTTGCCCAGCAAAGCCCAGCTGTATTAACCAACCAGCCCAGTGCTAATTGCACCGCGAGCTGCTTCCAGGCCAAGCTGAAGCTTTCTGCCGGTCCTGATGTATTCCACTGTCTGAATTGACAGCTCCCCACTGCCCTGTCAGCCTGAAATGACTGCCATGGCATTAGTTGTGTTTGTGTGTGTGTTTGTGTGTGTGTGTGTGTGTGTGTGTGTGTGTGTGGCTGAGCTGAGCGGGGAGCTGTAAAAATTTACTACCATTGGTTCTCCATTCAGGACATAACTAGATGGTGGGATGAGTTCATAAACTGCACCAACCCTGCTGAGGAGCAGACTTAAATTCTGGGCAGCCCCCCTTCCCTTACTGCCCCCACCCCATGGCCGAAGAGCCATTTCCGAGAAGCAGCCAGGGCTGCGTAGGAGGAGAGGATGGTTCTTTCTTCCCCGTTTGCCTTCCGCACTGCACCATGGTGCTCCCTGGGATAACATAAAGGGCGGCGCAGAAGGTGAGCCCATAAAAAAGAAAAGCAGGGGGGCTAGCGAAAGGTCGTCTGCTCCTGTGCTGGATAATCCTATTGCGGGGCAATCTGTCCCCCCAGGAGGCCATCCCCCGCTCCCATCCCAATGTCTCTGCCTGCTCAAAATGCATTCACCTGCAGACATGCCAGAAACTAATAGGCAGCAGCTGGAGGACGGTAGCACCTGCCCGCCCCAGGTACTCGCTTCTTTCCTGCACTTACAAGCACCTGAAGGCTGAGCACGTGCGACCTGTAGGCAGAGCTCCCCTCGCCGATCTGCACTGCAGACCTCTGCTGTTTTCATTCTGCGCGGAGAACTCCCACCAGACGCTCTCTGCTTATTTCCAGTCACAACCCTGTCCATCTACCTCCTTAGCTAATCATGGGGCTCGTGATACCACCTTCCTTTGTCAAGTGCTTGGAGATCAACAGCCTCACAATGCTTTGCTGTTGCTGTCCACCTGGGCCTCTCACAACCAACCTACCAGCATGAAGGTCCCATCCAAAGTGTCTCATGATCGATGCAGCCTGCTCTGTCCCCTTGCAGCTTGCCAGCAACATACTGGCCATGCTCTGACTTCCACCGGCCGTGGTGACACTTGCAGGGTGATACTAACACCCTCCCTGGGTCTTCCCAGACGTGTGTTCTGCCCCATCCAACCCCCTTTCCAAGCAGTGTACTTAGCGAGGTTCAATGCCCCCGTAAAGGGTCAATATTCAACAGTTTGTTCCTTTAACTGGAGTTCCCAAACAAATCGGTTTAAAGACAGCCTGGATGGGTTTAGATTAAAACTCAAATGAATTTAGTAACAAGCGAAGATCGGATTTCAACGGAACACAAGGGTAAGAGAGAAAGTCAGATATGGTTGTGAGCAAATAAAAGAGAAAACACTCCTGAGAAGACTAAGACTTAATCCTTCACGTTTTGGTTCAAGGCTTTGTTTGCGAGGGCCTTTTCCACCCACAGCAAGATGTTGACTGCCCCGTTCCTTGGTCAGTAGCTCTCCCAGAGGTCCAAAGGTGCTGGTGCCTTTGTCTTCTTAGGTGAAAGAGCAAGAGATAATGTGGGGTTGATAGCCCAGCGAACCTTTGAAATGGGTTCTTCTGGGGGTTACCCCAAAAAGCAAAGTTTATCCAAACCATGAGGAAGGTGACATGGAGTCTGGTGGTGAAGGAAGCTCCCTGCTCTTTCTTCCCCCGCGTGCGTTTGATAAAACGCAAATCGTTCTGTTTCTTGCCATCTCCTCCACCTACTGTCTTGGGACCCTGGTTATTACTTATGTGTGAACTGAGATAAACACACACGCCTTTGTTTAGGATAGGCCTATTCAACAGTTTTTGTCTAGGTAGGGGCTGTCTGCTTTTGAATATAACATCACTCAGGGCGACTTCATAACTTTCCATATACTCTTGCTACGTACATTCCAGTCTCAGATTATTGACCAGCGAGTTTTCGTTTCCAAGTGATGTCTCACTGGGAATATTTTATACAATCTTGTGTAGGGCGTGAACGCAGGGGTGCTTTCAGTCACAGCTATTGTTAGTCGTCGGCTGCGTGTGCGTATGTTCTTTCTGTGTGCTGTCTTAGCTCTGTGCAGAGAGCCGATCCAGCAGACCTCGATTGAACTGCCCGAAAGACCACAGACCCGTTTCAGAAGCAAAGGCACCAAGACAGGTTTATTGCCGATGAAGCACAGGTCCTAATGCCCTGGCTCATTGGTTACAGCCATAAGTGCCGACTCCATGGCTGCTCTAGGGCTGGAGCACCCATCGAAAACAATCGAGCACCCGCCAGTTATGGCAGAACCGCGGTGCCACCGATCAGCTGTTTGGAGGCTGGGGGAGGAGCTTAGGGGAGGGAGGAGAGCAGTGAGTGGCAGAGGTCTTGGGACAGGGCTTGGAGTAGGCGGTGGGAAGAGGTAGAGAGAGGGCAGGACCTCAGGGGTCAGGGTGGGGCAGAGCCTTGAGGCACAGTTGCAGTGGAGCTCCCCTGGGGAAAAATAAAACTCAGCGCCTATGTTTACAATAGAATACCATGTGCGTGCCCATTGCAATGGACTCAAGTCAGTGAATGGCGGGACTTTCCATTCCCCCCGCCAAGACACACAGCCTGTGACCCTGATACAAACAAGTTACGTGGTGGTCTGCTGACGAGGTTACCTACCACCTTTTACCTTGTACGTGTTGGTTGGATCCAAACCTCTTTATCCCTCACCCTGGCATCCTGACCTTATCCTTAGGGGGAGGTCATTGTATCTCTGGTCTCTTTGGGGAGTGTGTTTATACCATGTGCGGTATCAGGGTGTTCTGGTACCATCCTTCCGGGATGTATTTGCGCGAGTGAACTGTGCCTAATACTTCTTTGGGGTGTGAGTGTTTCTGCACTACCAGCCCTGTTCTGGCCAGGTTCTATGAATTTGCAAGCAGGTATGTTTTATAGCAGGGCCTGACTTCTGCTCACAGCCTGACTTTGCTTTTTATAAGCAGGGCCTGACTACTACTTCAGTTCAGGCTTCATGCCTCATACCAGGCCTTTTATACCAGGCCTCATGTTTCAGGCTACCTCCTGGATTGACTCTCTACCTGACTCCATGCGGTTCCCAGAAGTGACTGGTATGTCCTGCTCCCAGGCACAGGGGCATTTATGGGACACTGCTGCTCTCCCCTCCCCAAACACCAACTCTGCAACTCCCATTGGCCAGGAACTGCAGCCAATGGGAGCTGCGGAAGCGGTGCCTGCAGGCAGGGGCAGCATGCCTGGCCACCTCTGAGCCTAGGAGATGGACATACTGGCTGCTTCCCAGGAGCTGCCTGAGGTAAATGCTGCTGTGAAGGAATCCGCACCCTCTCCCGTACGCACCCCAACCCCTGTCTCAGCTGTGAGCCCCCTACCACACCTTAACTCCCTCCCAGAGCCCACACCCTGACCCCCTCCTGCATCCCAACCTCTTCCCCAGGCCAGTGAAAGTAAGTGAACGTGGGGGAGACTGAGCACCTTTCTCTGACCCCCATCTCTTTCACCCTTTAGTATTCAATGCCCCCAGCTTCCTGACCTGCAGACCTACAACAATCACCCAACCTCCACATTGTCCTCATAACCAAACCTCTAATGCCTCCTGGCCAGCTCCTTCTCCGCTCACAGAACTCACTGTCTGCACTTCTTGGTCATTAAATATCCCGCAGCCCTTCCTGAAAGATCTGGTCCCTGCCCTGCCATGCTTCGCCAGAATTCCCTTTTTCTTTCACTGTTGTGTTGGGGGATCGCTTGCCCCACCTCCTCCAGAGGCAGCTGCATTTCAGCAGCGGTCAGCTGGTGATTCGCAACCTGCTGTGGAACGAAGGGGGCCACAAGCGTGTGAAATACAATCATGACACCTCCTTTCATTTGGGATTCATTTTAAGGCAGTTTTTATGCTCCCTGACTGCAGAGCTGGGAGGATTTTGTGGCCTGTTTCAGTGAGGAATTTAAAATCTTGCTCATAATTTTTCCAGATCTTGCTCATTTAAACGGTCACAGTCGTGACAGTCCTGGCTGTCTTGTTCTTCTGGGCCAGACAGTTGCTTCAAATCTTTTGAGTCCTGGGGCTTCTTCTGGCTCAGAGGGTCCCCTGCTGACCCAGGGAAAACACGAGGACTTGTGGTTTCAGCTACTCAGACATTTTTCAGCTTGACACTTTTTGCCACGAAACAAATATTTGATGAACCCAGGATTTCTGTTTCCATCGACATTTTGGGGAGGTTGCTGAAAATTTAATAAACACCCAGAATATTCATTTGGTTTCTGACAACTGATAAAAAAAAGATTTTTTAAAATGAAAACTACTGAAAAAATCCACAAAAAACCCTGGATGAAAACATTTTATTTTTTTCATAATATTTTTGTGGGTAATAAACTACATGTTTATATTATTTCTTATTTCTGCTGTGGTGACGCCAAGGAGCCCCAGTCATGGTGCAAGGCTCGGTACGAATACAGAACAAAAAGATGACCCCTGCTCCCCCAAATTTACCATCTATGTTTTTCTTTTACATTTTTCAACCCTTGGTACCCAGCTGGGATTCTCCAGATTTGCTGATACCCCCAGAGCAGTAACCATTGACAGACAGCATTTAAGAGATCAGTGGCTGGACATTTAGTCTATTTAGAGTATAAATTCTTTGAAGCAGGGGCCATCTTTTTGTTCTGTATTTGTACAGCACCTAATGCAATGGGGTTCTTTACCATGGTGGGGGCTCCTAGATGCTACCGTAATACACCTAATAATGGACAGTGTGCCAGACCATGACTGAGGCTCCAAGGCACTACCATAATACACCTAATAAATAATGTACAGCACCTAACACACTCAGGTCCTCAGCCATGTCTGGGCTGCTAGGTGTTACTGAACTACTGCTAGTAATAATGATGCCATGTAACTTAATTTATTTGTCTGATGTTTTACTGTGGACCTCCCATGGTTTTATCTGATTAGCTCCTCTCCAGGTGGCTCTCCCATGGTTTTATCTCATTAGCTCCTCTCTGAATGGCTCTCCCATGGTTTTATCTGATTAATTCCTCTCTGCTTTCCCTCTCATGTGATCAGGACTAGCAGGGCAGCAGGGCCATATAACCATACCAGAGATGGGCACAAATCCTTTGAACCAGAGTGGCAAAGCGCTTCCATGGGCATCAGAGCTCTACATATATCTACGTCCGAAGGCTCTAACCCCAGTATAGCAACTTGGTGCCAACAAATGTCTGCAGCCTCGTGATGAGGCAAGTCAGTGGGGTCCTGGTGACCGTGTCCCACTCTCACTTTACCCAAACTGAATGGCCACGATTCTCCCTCCCTCGCCGCCAGTCACACCGCTTGGTGTTGCTCAGGCAGTGTAAAGTGGTTGAATCCGGTCCGAACCATCCAGCTGAGAATTCCCCAAGCAACAGGGAAACTCTCAGCTGTCAAAAACCTCCTCTTATGCATCTCCCCCTGGGGTCAGAGCATGTGAGGGGATGGAAGATCATCTACCAGTTCTCAGCTGGTGCAGGAGCCCATAAAGATCATAGCCAGCTGGCCTCAGTCAGAGTGGCTGCTCTAACTTACACCAGGTCCAGAACAGTTTACGGTCATTTTGCTAAAGGTGCCATGATCACTGAGTTCAAGCTGGGGGCTTCACGCTAGGACATGGACAGTTTCTCAGCTACAGCCCAGGCCCACACGGCCGCGGCGTGTGTGTTCAAAAATGGCGTGAAGCTTGCGTTTGCACTTCCCTGACCTTGAGGTCGCTGTGTGCAAGCCTGGTCCATAGATCAGAGCAGCAGGGATGTGGCTAGGCAGAATTAATTAACCGGCCTGGAATTTAGCAAGGGATCGGTGGCTATAACTCCTTCTTCGTGAAATATGGGATGGGGGAAAGGAATTGTGGGCTTCATGCCAAGCTTCATGCCAAATCTCAGAATTTCGGTGGGGGTTCCACAAGGCACTGTGAGAAAAATCCCACAGTGCCTAGTGCTGGCAGCAGAACATTGCACGCTGGGATGCTGATCCAGAACGCTGTGAGCTTACTTCAGTTCTGTAGACTCTGGTTCACGAGGGAAGTGGCAGGAGCTGGTTTAGACACAGCAGTGTGCTGCACTATTCCTGTAGACAGGTTTCAGAGTGGTAGCCATGTGATGAGCCCGCGTGGATCCATGCTGTAAGATCGATCTATCAGGGGGTGATTTATTGCGTCTAGTCTAGACATGCTAAATCGATCCCTGAGCGCTCTCCTGTCGACTCTGGGACTCCACCGCTGTGGGAGGCGCAGGTGAAGTCGATGGGGGAGCAGCAGCAGTGGATTCCCCGCCATGAAGACGCCGTGGTAAGTCACTCTAAGTACGTTGACTTCCGTTACACAATTCTCGTAGCTGAAGTTGCGTATCTTAAATCGATCCCCCCACTTAGTGTAGACCAAGCCATAGTCTGTATCAGCAAAAACAAGGAGTCCTTGTGGCAGTCTCTAGGGTGCTACAAGGACACCTCATTGTTATTCTTGTAGAATTATAAGAAACCAACCAACACAGCAAAAATTGCACTGTGTCTACTTTCCTGTGTCGACAAGCCTCTAGAGACCATGAATGCTGTGAGTCGATTCTTCTTTGAGGTTTCTGCTTAATGCAGGAGGTGGGGTTGATGTATTTGGATAGGGATTTGATTCCCCCCACATTGCAAACAGAGATGCACATACTGAGTGACATTGACCCCTGGACATAGGGCCAGGATCGCTGGATTGTTGTTGGCAACAGTGTTTCACGGGTTGCTGAAATAATGCCACCACCACCTGACCTGGCTTTGAGACTGTTCATTGTGGGTGTCTCCAAGGAGAATTTGGCTCATGACATCACTGAATTCCTAAGTGGCGCATTGGCCTTTTGGTTGTCAATTTCACCCCCTACCAATATACATATATATATACACACACAAAAGCAGAGCTGATCAGAAAATGGTAATTATTTTCTGTGAAATATTCAAAACAAAGCCTTTCTCCCTAAAAAATGTTCATGGAAATTTAAGATTAGCAGCCGTGTTTCTGTATTCATGGAAATTGTTTTTCTTATCAACATCCCCCAAAATTACAGTATTTGAAATGGATTTTTTGGGGGGGAGGAGGTTGAAATGTGTTCCTTCCTTCCTCTCTGAAAACCCAGAAAATTACACATGAAAGAACATTTATTTATTTTTTTTAAAAAAAAGGCCTTTTGTGGGAGCAGGGTGTCCATTTTTTTCCCTTGGAAAATTTAACCCAGTTCTTAGAGATGAGTATTTGACAGTCCTCCTCTGAAAGTGGAAAGGAGAGACGCTTCTCTTTGGACATGCCAAGTCTTGCTTGATGGCAGTGAGACTTGCCCATTTGGGATTGATTTGAAAGCAGCCTTGGAAATATCTCACCCCCGTGATGAAAGGCGATGGGTGATGTGTTTCTTTATGAGTCATTTTGAACCTCGCCTGTGCTTTTTACAAACCTTTTTACCATAGATAGCTGCAGCTTTGAAGCCCAAGTAAATGTCTTGGTGCACCTGCTGTGCAATCAGCGTTGGGACCCCTTTGTATGTCTCTAGAGGTGCCAGGGCTCAAGCAATTCTTTTACATTCATAACTGATGCAGCAAGCCCAGAGGTGCCGGGCTGTGAACTGGCAAGCCTAGAAGTGCCAGGGCTCAGCTTTGGCAAGCCCTGGCACAAATTAGGCCCCGGATGTTTATTATTTTGCAGTGCACCCTTCTTCATGCTTTCTGCAGCAGGTGTTGAGAAAGGCTGGGTCTACACTACAAAATGATGTAAACTTATGTTGGCATACAGCCGCTGCTGTTATTAAATCGCGTACATGTGCACACTTGGCTCCTTGTGTCGGCGGAGGATCCCTCACCAGCAGTGCTTGTATCGATTTTATTGTCAGTGCAGGGCATTGTGGGACGGCATCTGAAAGCCATTGACGGTCAATGTTAGCAATGCAGCGTCTGACACTGACATTTCATCGCTCTAATTACATTGACTGTGACTCTGTGTCGCTCAGGGAGGTGGTATTAAGTCAATATAGAGGGGCACTTACGTCAGCAGGAGTCAAATTTAAGTCTACACTTACACTGTACGTTACACCGGTCTACATGACACCATTAGGTCAACATAAGCTGCCTTGCATTGACCTAGCTGAAGACACTTCAAGGCAGCTTATATTGACCCAATGGTGTCATGTAGATCAGGCCTTAGAGTGGTATAAACTACTCCTCTTTCAAGCTGTTAGAAGATTTATAGCTTGGGGTAGTTATTTGCATATTTGCTGGCTTGAAAATGACTTACTAGAGGACACAGCCAGAGAGGTGTTTCAGGTTTGAACCTAACACTGAAATCAGAGATGACATGAAATCTTAATAACTCAAGCTGGTCACAACTTTTCCATCACAATGTTTTTTCAATGAGAAATTGGGATTTCGATGAAATGAAAGGTTGTTGTTTTTTGGAGGAAAGTGCCTGATTTCATTGAAAATGTTTGAATTTTTGGTGGTGTGAAACAAATTAATTTCTCTCCCCCGCCACTGAGTTTTTCAGTTTGGGACCAAAAAAATTGGGGGGTGTGGAGCAGATTTCAGCTGAAAAGTTTTGCTTTTAGGGCTTTGGATTTTTCAACAAAAAATCAAAATTTTCCATGGGAAGAAAAATTCTGGCCAGTCCCATTCTGAAAAGAATGTTTTTCAATGCACCAAGTGCAGCAGAAACTTAGTGTTCTTGCATGGTGGTTCTAGGAATGACACAGAAGCACTAGTTCACTGGTCTGTCCATCTCCCTAAGGCCAGGTGGTAATGCCCTCACCTGTGTACAAAGGGTCAAATTCTTTTCCCCTGGGAGCTCCGTTGATTTCAGCTGGTTGTGGTACTCAGAGTGCTTCAGGAAACGCCTGCTGGACTCTGCTAACCTGAAACAGTAGGAACAGTCCTGATTTTGGGGTCTTTTTCTTATATAGGCTCCTATCACACCCCACCCCCAGATTTTTCACACTTGCTGTCTAGTCACCCTAGGCCTTGCTTAGTTACCAGGGGCTGCTGTGGGGCATTTCGCCTCTGGGTTGGTTTCTTGACTTCTAGAGAGGCTGCGATCTTTGCCAGGAGAGTTTTCCCACTGCTGTCAGCTCCGAGTTCATTAGAAAATGAGAACGGCCATGCCAAACCGAAACAACGAAGGAGTGCGAAAGGTGTGCCAAGTTCACTTTGAATGGATATTTAAAAGAGGCGGAAGGAAAGCCATTCCAATCGTTTGGTTTTTATTTCCATTGTGGGCCGTTAAATCAGCAGCAGGTTATCCAGGGGTCTAAGCGTGCTTTGGAATGAACGTTCCTGATAAAAACATAACACCGCAAAGCGCACACTAGCCGGTCTTCGCAAAACACGAGCCGCGATTGAGAAAGCAAGAGGAAAATGCTGAATCCCGCTGCATCAGCGCTGTCTCGCTTTCTTGGGTTTTTGTTGGAGAGCTGGAGCCCCTCCAAGAGGGTTGAAGTGTGCATTTTGGAGACGCGACCCAGCTAGAGGCTGCGTGAGCCAAGGCTGCACAAAAATTCAGGGATGCTGGAAAACTCTTGGCTCTGCCACAGATTTGCTATGTGGGCTTTGGCATGTCCTTGGCATTATGATAAAGTAGTTTCCCAAATAGGGGGCACTCTAGCGTGATTATGCATAGGAGCTTCCAGAATTTTACTTTCAGGCAGCACTTGATGGATGAGAACAATATATACTGTATGGAGGAAGGAACAAAGGCCGTATGTTGCTTTCTCTTTTTTGGGTTCAGACACAGATCGCTTTTCCTTTCTTTTACCCTCCTTCCCTCTGTTGATTTAGACTGGAAGCTCTTTGAGGCATGGACTGTCTTTTATTATGCATTTCTACAGCACCGAGCACAATAATATACGCAGCTGGGGCCAGTTGGCAACAAATTTAGTCCATTCACAGTGCTGCATTCTCTATGAACCAATCCTGATTTCTACATAGGCATTGGCTATTTGCGAGTGTTAGCAGAACAGTATATACCAGGCGGTTCAAACTTCTTTATACTTTGGACAACACCTAAGCAGAGGGATTGCCTTGTGAACACCTCTCCCTACAGTCGCATGCCTGCTGATCACCATTCGCACTAGTATGACTTCCCTATGCAAACGATAGTAGCGACTTGCATGTAAAAGCACTATTCAGAAAGTACCAATGTAGTCTAAGCGCCTGTTATTGTGATTTAGCAGAAGACAGGCAGAGCCTCTAGATGGGGTGATAGTGTGGCCTAGTAGATTGCAAGCAGGCTGGGGACTTGAGAAACTTGGGTTCTAATCCTGGCTTAATTTTGAGTGAGGTATAGCAAGTCATGCCCTTCTCTCTGCCTTTGTTTGTAAAACAGTGCTAATCATAATGACCTGCTTTGTAATGTGCTATATAAACATATGGTGCTATTAATATTATATGTGACAAACCAGCCTTTGGAATGGTGAGCTACCGTTTTTATGTAATCACATTTTATCCTGAGCTTTTGAGAACTGCTGATTTCAGCTACTCGCTCCTTGGGGTGTGACTGATCACCTAAATCACATGGTATTGTTTCTGCCCTCCTAATTGCGTGATCAAAATGTTTTAAAGAGGGAAATCTCAAATAACAGCTGATGAATAGTGAATAATGGGGAACAAATGACGAATTCCTTTGTTCATAAATGAATAAGAACTGCCACTCCCTGAATATTAATGGAAACAAAATTCTATCTAGGCGAGCCTCTGTGAACAGTGAATTGAAAGGGACATGAATATGATCCAAATAAAAAGCTGTTCAGATTTCCAAAAAATAGACACGGTCACATTTTTCACATGAAGCTTTTCATGTAAAAAGGTTGACATTATAGAAATGTGTTGGGCTTTTTTCACAAAAGTTTGTGACTTTTTTTATCGAAATCACCATAAAAAATTCTCACTTACCAAAACACGCCGTTTTCAGTAAGACAATAGAGTTTCCCATAACTAAAAAAGGAAATAAAGATTTTAATGCTAAGTGGAGTTAAAAAAACCAACAATTTTCATGAAAAATGAGTCCATCTCAAATGCCGCTAAATCTAGGTTCTGATATAGCTCCCAGTGCGGCAGTATCTAAGGCCCCCCCAAGCCTAAATAGATTTTATCGTCATCAGACGCCGGTGGTATAAGAGAACATTGTCTTATAGATGTGGAACTGAAGCAAAAGGGGGATTAAATGCTCAGAGTCATATAGGAAATGTGTGGCAGAGCTAGGTATTTAACCCCTTGAATTCTAAACCAGATTCACAGCCATTAGACCAACCTTCAAATTTACTCATGTCTGGCCCCTTTGATTGAGGTGCTCAAAGTTCTCTAACCATTAGAGACCAGGATGAGACCTAAGATGGGGGCAGGTTCACCCACATCTTCCCCTGCAAGATTCATACACTGTGCAATGAAGAAGCTAGTTTTAGCCACTGTCAGAGAAAGGAGACTGGAGTAGCCGGACCGTGGTCTTGCGGTCTAGCAGTTCCCATGTTCCTTCACAGACAATGAATTCAGCCTCCTGAATTTACGTGGTGCTTTAAACCAGCACCACAAGCGATGGGTTATGATCAGCCTTATTTTCATTTCAGGGATGGGGAAACTGAGGTCCGGAGAGGGGATGTGACTTGCCCAAGATTACCTAGCACGTCCTGGGGAGTGCTGAGAATAGAATTCAGGAGTCCTGACTTGCAGGGTGTGTCTACACTGCAACCAGAGGTGTGAGGGTAGCCCATGAAGCCATACCCATACTAGCTTTGATCTGGCTAGCTCGAATAACGATAGCAGAGAAGCTGTGGCAGTGCAGGCCCCGGTATGTCTGTACCAGGACAGTCACATCAGTGATTGCAGATTAAACATATCTTCAGTCCTGCACCTTAATTTTACCCAAGACTTCTTGCTCTCTTTGGAAGCTAATTTACTGCAAGTCCTAGCCCCTCTGAGTTCTTGTAGGAAATCACATTTCACAGATCAATAACAGATCCAGAGCATTCTCTCCCCACTGGGCGGGTTATTACGCTGAAAGTTGGAAAGCAGCAAAATGCAGGTTCCTATGGCAACAGCAGAAATCTGCATGTCCTTAGTGTCAATGTAAAGGCTGCAATTTGTATGCACGGGGCGGGAGGGCTGCAGCTTTGACATTCAAGCAGGAAATAAAAATCCCAAGTCAGGAGTGCAGCCTCCGGCTTGATGATCCGGGAAGTGGGAGACTCCAGTGTTGCTTTTTTAGCGTCCTCCTTATGAAGCGTCACCCAGAGACTTTGTTGGAAGAGGTTGGACGGAGATCACAGGAGAAAACAGGAAGGGAAAAGGGATGGGGCTCCAGAAATGAAACCTGTGGGTTATGTCAGATGGATAGCTGGCTACCTAGAGTCCCCCGTGTAGACCACCCAGTTCACACCAGTTGGAGATATGATGCTACAATTGATTTACACCAGTTGAAGACTTGGCCCCATTGATGTCACTGAAGCTCTACTGATTCACATCAGCTCTGGCCCTGTGACTGTTTATTATTTTAAGGCATTGATTTAATATTTCTATACCACCCTATATTTATATGGGGATTTAAACCAGCTGTAAAGGAACAAGCTGGGGAAAAGCGCCATGCAAAGTGAGAGAGGCATAGCAATATCAAACCAATACATGTAAATAATAATAATTCATAATAAATGTAACCTAATCTCACTAGTGGGGTTTGGAGGTGCCAATTTCCACCTCTGTAAACTCAGGTGACACCTACCCAGGGAAAAGAACATGCCGGAACAGAGCTGGAGGAAGGGAAGGAAAAATTTCAAAAGCCAGAGAGGAAGAAGCACATTGGATCAGCGGTTACAATAAACAGCCGGCGAGAAGGTGGCAGCCTTGGTTAGCTTTCTGATTTCGCAGCTCAATCCAGCTCTACCTGACGGCAGCCAGACAGTGTAGGCGCTTGTGCTACAGGGATAAATTTAAATTAGGTCATCTGTAATGAGCCAGGTGCATTCCAAGACAGTCTCTCCACTTGGGCTCCGCCGGCTGCCAGTCCTGTTTGGCTACTCCAGGGAGATGAGATGTAGGGCTGTGATTCGCTAACTGCTGCTCACGCTAGAGACATCTGTCTCTTGTCATGTCTTTGTCTTAAAGCGCGTGCTGCAGCTTCTTTGTCCTTAGGATGACCAGACAGCAAGTATGAAAAATTGGGACAGGGGGTGGGGAGTAGAGCCCCAGATATCAGGACTGTCCCTATAAAATTGGGACATCTGGTCACCCTATTTATCCTTCTCGTTCTTCCCTGTATTTCAGGAGAGATTTTTTTCCTTTCTCTTTTTTTGGAGTGGCCCCTGTCTATGGATTTTTTTCCCGGGTTAGCTCATGTGACGCCATGTCTCATTCAATGCTAGGCCATCAGTTATCACAGTCCTGGGCGAGCAAGAATAGACAGGAGTGGGGATAGTGAGACAGCCAGCTTGTGTGGGGACCGTAGACAAAAGAATAAAGACGGAGTCTGTTTTTAACTATCCATCTGGGCAGTCTTCATTGTGTATCCATAGGATACTTGGCTTTTCCCAAGGTGCAGTGACAGATATGTTTCTTTCACAGTGATGTGCTTTAGAAATGCATCTTTGGCTACACTGTTTGCCAGGAGCATTGGTTTCCCTGAGACTCCCTGAGGTGAAGATCTAGCCACCTCCTCTCTTCTCCCAGAGGTTCTCAGACTTCATCACACGGTGACAATCACCTCTTCTGATAATAAAAATTACTACACAACTCCAAGAAGCGGGACTGAAGCCTGCGCCCCGCTGCCTCGGGTCAGGCAAAGCTGAAGCCCCAGGCAGGGGGCTTGTAACCTGAGCCCCACCACCCAGGGCGGTGGTCCTTGGGCTTTGGCCCCGGCTGGTGGGGCTCGGTCTTTGGCCCTTGTTGCTGTGTGAAAGACCCATACAAACATACAAAGGCTGTGTCTTCAGTGCGGAGTTAGCCTGGGTCACATGATCTCCACAGAGGTCTGAACACCCAGGTTAGCCTAGTTCACTGCAAATATGAGCTACTGGGTCCTCACTAGTGTGCACTCCCTCCCCCGCAGCTCTGGGTGTGTTGTTAGGATGGCTGTGGGCATATCTCATGCTTCTTTGTGCTGCTCTAAGTTGAGCCTTTCAATCATTCTTTCCCAGTGAAGTGTGGGGGAACTTGCCTGTCCTTCCAGGTACATGGATTTGATGGGGTACCTGGAGTGCAGCTTAGACTGTGGGACTGCTGAGCCCCACTTTGTCCACCAACCTGGGCTGCCTCTCTCACCGTGATGCTGTTGGCAAACTGCAAACCTCGGGCAGGTCCTGCTCTTACACAGACATCCACAGGCAGGGACACACCCAGGTGAGTTATATGAAAGCTTCTCCCAGCCACTCATGAACCAATAATAGAGAGGTTCCATCCACTTCTCCCCAGCTCCACCCCTCCCCCGCAGTCTTACACCCCAGAACTGTACCATCTTGCCCTGGTCAGAAGCCTGACCAGGGTAAGTTCATTGCCCAGTCTGCCCTTCCCTCTATGTGGAGAGGACACATACGAGCCTTGGTAAACTGAGCTGAGATTTCCCAAATAGTTCAGCCAAAACACACTGTTTTAGGTAAAATATAAAACAGGTTTATTAACTACAGACAGATTTTAAGTGATTATAAGTAGCAAAGGTAGAGCTCAAAGTTGGTTACCTAAGAAACAAAAAGAAATTTGCAGTCCAAGTTCACTAAACTGAACAGGATTTGAATCAAGGATTTGTCTCACCCTGGAAGATGGTATAGTTCCTCAATATACAGGCTGGGACCACCTTCCCCAGTTCATAGTCTTTGTCCTCTAGATGTTTCTTCCAGGTGTTTAGTTGTGGGGAGAGGAGGCCAAGTGATGATGTCATTTCCCCTCTTTTATAGCTTTCCCTAGCTTCCTGGAAAGATCTTTTTGCTGTGACGTGATCCACGCCCATTGGTCAGGCAGTCTCCATTGTCTACATGCCCTCTCTGAGAAGTCTTCTGGGATGGCCATTGGAAAAGTGGATTCCCTTTAGTGGGCCATCGGGACATCTGGATACTCCACTCTTGTACCTGAAAGGCTGGTTGTGGGTGTTTCCAACCTCACAACATATTTCAGTAACACACACGCAGCAAAAATTCATCACTTCCCATACAATCCTGGCACATACAATCCAACAGGCGATTCATGTTCAACAGATCAAGATTTTAAAAATGATAACTGTCACGGGGTCAGCACCCACTTTTCATGAGCACCTCCTCTGGTTGGGCGAGTCTGCAATCTTTAAACCAGCCCCAGCCTTGCCATCAGGCTGTACTCCTAAGGCTTCCTCTTTTGAAGCAATGGTTTTGACCACTTAGTCTGTTTTGACCACAGTCTTCAGCTGGGCCTCCTGATAGTTCTGGGTTTACTGGAGGCTTACTGATGTCCAGTTGTAGGACCTTCCCCAGTGGCCTATGGGGAGAACCCCTGCTCACCCACTACTCCAGGTCCCAGCCCAGGAACCCTAAGAATAGCAGCGACACGTTGCCATGTACCATTAGTAAACCTATCTTCAGTTCCCTTGGCCACTTCCCCATAGCCCCAGCCTTCACCAGTGCCTTACTCTTAGCTCAGGGCTCTTCTAAGCTCAGGCCCAGTAGCCAGCCAGAAGCTCTTCCTTGCTTCCCCAGTCCCTTCGAGCACTGGACTGTCCATTGTGCTGCAGTTCCCTCAGCTAGCCACACTACCTACACTTCTGCAGCTCTAGAGAGGAACTGAACTCTCTCTGGCTCTGTAGCTCCTCTTTATTAGCTGCCACTCTAGCCTACTCAGAGGACTTCTCTGCTGCTCCTTACCTGGGATGAGTGTGGTAGGACCTAGAGTCCTCCAGCAGAGGACTTCTGGGCCTAGTCTGCCCACAAGGCAGACTTCGTACAAAACATATCATAATTATCTGACTGTGGTGAATATGGGGGTTCCGGGGTGCTGCTTTGAGGTACAGAGTGTCACAATGGGAGAATTGTGAGAAGGTGCCAGAGGACTAGCAGCCCTTGAATGATTTAGGCTACACAGTGAGTGGGTTACCAGTTTAGGTGAAAATGGCAGCTGGGGTTTAACCCACATCTCTCCCCATGCTGCCTAGCACTGAACCCAGGTGAGGCGTTTTTGTGTACGGATGGGTGTGGGGGTTGGGGCAATATTCCTGGGCGAGAGCCCAGGGTGACTGCAGTGAGGCAGACCCTAACTGAGGGGGAAACACCCACCTTGCCTCTCTATAGAAGAGAGAACAGTGAACCTGCCTCTACACAGAGTGAGATTCTCAAAAGTGTCGGTACATTTTAGGAGCACAAATCCGTTTGAAAGTTGGTGGGACCTGCATCCCTCTCTTTTAATCAGCCCTGTCAAAATGCTGTCAAATTCACAATGTAAACCAACTGAAAAAAGGAGAGAAAAAAGGATGTTTTCCCTAATCTCGTTCTCTAATAGTCATCTTAGGTGTTTTCTGTAACACTAGTAGGTGCAACATTTCCAGACAGGAGTGGGGAGGGTGAGTTTTAAATTGGCAGTGTCCCTTTAATATCTCATTTTTATTTCCTGCTATAAACGATAAAAATTGTTCTGTATTTTATATTGTATCCCTCCAGGCAACGTGATTGTGGGAAGTGATTTTTGGTGTTACCTGGGAAAGAATAATAAAATAAAATAATAAAAAAGTTTCAATTCTCCAAAAGAACAGATATCACTATAATGAGCACCATAGAAATGCCTATAAAAACTTAGGCTGTGAGAGAATGGAACAGAATGGACTAGGAAGTTAGGAATCCCAGATTGGGATCTGGGCACTGTAATACTCAACTTTTCTGCACAGTGTCATGGAATTTTTAGTGATGAGGAGTGCTGACGAGGGTCCCATTCTAACGAGGATGGGACCAATTACTGCAGGCGTCTCAAATACGTGGCCTGCAGGCCGCATGCAGCCCGCCAAGCTCCTCCCCCTTCCCCGCCCCGGAATTATTTCCTGCACTCCGCCAAGCTCCTCTCCCCCTGCTTCCCTTCCCCGCAGCATGCCGCATCCCTGCTCCTCTGCCTACCTCCAGGCGTGTCCCACCACCAAACAGGTGTTTGGCGGCACTTAGCACTTTCCAAGAGGGAAGGGGGAGGAGCGGGGAGCCACACACTCAGAGGAGGAGGCAGAGAAGGCAGAGAAGAAGTGGGCAGTGATTTGGGAAAGGGGTTGGAATGGGGGTGGAGAAAGGGTGGGAAGAGGTGGGGAAGGGGCGGGACTCATTGAAGGGGTGGACTGGGGGGGCGGGGCCGGGGGCAGTGCAGGGATGTGTCAGTGATGCTGCCCTCGGGCCAGTGTACTAGTCCTCATGTGGCCCTCCTAGGGATATGAGTTTGAGATCCCTGAATTAACGGGTCTCACTGTCTTCTGTAGAGCTGAGCTGGGAACGGCTTTGGTGTCTTGTGAAAATGTTCAAAATTTAAAAAAATGTCCCATTCTGCTTTGGGACAAAACAGACCTTTTACATGAAAAGAAATCTCCTTAGGAAGCCTCTGGACTAGTGTGATGATTAAGGCACTCAAGCAAGATGCAAGAAATCCCAGTTTTAAACCAGGCAGAGCAGAGCCCGGAACTGGGTTTTTCACCCCCTGCACCAACCTGTGGTGGGGAGGGTCTCCCTTGCTCAGGTTTTGATCAGAAATGCAACCCTTTCCTGACAAAAGTTGAGTCAAAACTGACTTTTCGCACAAAAAGTTTTGGTTTGGACACCTCGGCATTATCCCATGAAACATTTTTATTAGAAATTCCCAAGCAAGCTCTAGTCATCAGTTTTGAAGCAAAACTGCCCATGGCTGTCAATTTAAGCTGGATTTAAATCATATGGTTGCCAGGACATTGCTAATGGAGCCCGGCAACTTGCAACAGCCATGGGACCCATTCACGCTATAACTGAGTCCACGGAACTATTTACATCCCTGTTGTCCCCTGACTTGGGTACAAGTCCGTTAAAAGTTGTAGTATAGGGGAGACCTAACAGTGTCCTGTTCACTGCTTACAAAACTATACTCATGTGTAGCTATAGTGCAAGGGGTCGTCTACATTAGAGTGATTTTTGGACACTGGTATGGTTACACTCATGCTGAAGGAGCACTCAAGGAAAACAACGCCATCGTGGAGAAGATAACGAATTCTTGGAATTGATCTTCACTGTAGAGGATGGGGGTGGGGGGAATCCTCACCTGAGATTTTTTTTCAGGTGTCAGGTCCAAGGACTTGTCCCAGACTGAGGTGTCAATAAAGAAGGTGTTAGAACAATCTGACAAATTAAACAGTAATAAGCAGTGGTGCAAGTAGAAATCATTTATTGCCGGTACGCTGAACTCATGTGAGGGACACAAAGAGAGGAGGCACGTAACCTTCCCATGTAATTGCCCCACATGACTTCTCCCCACCATGCCCCTAACCCGGGACCCCGGTGCTCAACCTGTCCCCTCCCCATGATCCATATCCATTCCACGTTACCTGGGGTGGAGGGCTCTGTCCTCATCCTGCTGTCCGGGAACTGCAGCGGTGAAAGGAGCAGAATGTGGGCCCACCCTCCAGCCCCACCCCCAGCCCTATCCTCCAGTGCGGCTGCTGCACAGACCCCAGGGAGGAGGACTCAGGAGATGCCACTGCATGGAAGCGCTGGGGATGGAGCTGGGGAGTGGGCTCCTTCTGTGTCTTCCCAGTACATGGTACCCGCTATATGGTCTACCGGACAGTGCTACTGTATTTGCATCACTGGTAATAAGTCACCAGGATCAGATGGGATTCACCCAAGAGTTCTGAAGGATCTCAGATATGAAATTGCAGAACTATTGTGTTACGTAAATTACTTAAATCAGTCTCTGTACCAGATGGACTGGAGGCTAACTAAACACCGATTTTTTTAAAAGGCTCCAAAGGTGATGCTGGCAATTACAGGCCAGGAAACCCTAATATCACTACAAGCAAATTGGTTGAAACTTTAGCAAAGAACAGATTTATCAGACACATAAACACGGTATGTTGAGGGTGAGTCAACGTGGCTTTTTCAAAGGAAAATCATGCCTCACTAATCTACTGGAATTCTTAGAGGGTGTCGTCAACAGGCATGTGGACAAGGGCGATCCAATGGACATAGTGTACTTAGACTTTCAGAAAGCCTTTGACAGGATCCCAGACCAAAGGCTCTTAAGCAAAGTAAGCCATCAAGGAATAAGAGGGAAGATCCTTTCATGGATCAGAAATGGTTAAAAGATAGGAAACAATGGGTAGGAATGAATGGTCAGTTTTCACAACTCAGAGAGGTAAATAGGAGAGTTCCCCAAGGATCTACACTGTGAACACTGCTGTTCAACGTATTCATAAATGATCTGGAAAAGGGGGTGAAGAGTGAGGTGGCAAAATTTGAAATTACTCAGGATAGATACTCACATCCAAAGCTGATTGTGAAGAGTTACGAAGGAATCTCACAGAACTGGGTGACTGGGCAACAAAATGACACATGAAATTCAATGTTGATAATTGCAAAGTAATGCACATGGGCAAAAATAATCCCAAACTATACATACAAAATGATGGGGTCTAAATTAGCTGCTACCACTCAAGAAAGAGATCTTGGAGTCACTGTGGACACCTCTCTGAAAATGTCTGCTCAGTGTGCAGTGGCAGTCACAAAATCCAACAGGATGTTATGAAGCATTAGATAATAAACAGCAAATATCATAGTGCCCTATATAAATCCCTGGTGCGCCCACATTGAATACTTTGCAGTTCTGGGCATCCCATCTCAAAAAGATATATTAGAACTGGAAAAGGTACAGAGAAGGACAACAAAAATGATTAGGGCTATGGAATGAGGAGAGATTAAAAAGACTGGGACAGTTCAGCTTGGAAAAAACTGAAGTAAGGGACGGATGTGATGAAACTCCATAAAATCATGACTGCTGTGGAGAAAGTGAATCAGGAAATGTTATTTACCCCTTCCCATAATGCAAGAACCAGGGGTCACCTGATGAACTTAACAGGCAGCAGCTTTAAAACAAACAAAAGGAAGTACTACTTCACACAATGCAGTGTCAACTTGTGGAACTCATCGCCAGGGAATGTTATGAAGGCAAAATGTATAACTGGGTTCAAAAAAGAACTAGATGAGTTCCTGGAGGAAAAGTCCATTGGTGGCTATTAGCCAAGATGGTCAGGGATGCAACCTCGTGCTCTAGGTGTTCCTAAACCTCTCACTGCCAGAATTTGGGAGTGGATGACAGCATAGATCACTTGAAATTGCCCTTTTGTTCCCCTGAAGCAATTGACATAGGCTACTGTCAGAGACAGGATACTGGGCTAGATGGACCAATGATTTGCTCCAGTATAGCGTTCTTATGGTAGCTCCTAGTGTGGATTCATTGCCCTGAGGTAGGCATTTTTTAGTAGGGCTGAACAAATAATTGATTATTTGGTTCTGTGGCTGAATCAAAAAATTCCATGAAAAAAGAGTTAATTTCAAATCCAAACTGATTTTTCTTTGTTTTTACCAAAATGAAAAAAACAGCCCTTCCTTCCCTCTCCAAAACAAAACAAACAAACAAACAAACAATGCCCTTGTTTTGGGTTGAACAAAATATTTTATTTGACCTGAAATTATTTTTTTCAGTTTTTCATTTTGCTCTGAGTTTTTTTTACTGCATGTAATTTTTAAAAAGAGCTCTAACTACATTTCAAAAGAAAACATTTTAAAACAAAGAGCTGAAATATTTCATTTAGAAAATGTCACACCAAAAATCATCTACTTTTGATTTTTTCTTCATTTTTTTTCCATTCAGTTGAAACTTTTTGCTGAATTAGACCCACATTTACAAGTAGTTTTGGTTGTCCCAAGCTGAATTTTTCAGCGAGTTTACTACTTAACTGAAAACTGCCAGCCAGTTCTAGTTTTTACAGTGATCCCCTGTGGGTCACACTGGCTTGGAACAGCAAAATGAACTGCAAAGTGTACAAACCCCCTAAAATTTATAGTTTCCTTTTCCCAGGTGCTTTTTGAAATGAGTAAACAGATTTTTACGGTACACTTTTCAGTTACCTTTGATCCATAATCTAAGGAGTCCCATTGGTATGCAAATAAAAAACCATCAATGAGCTATTGGTGCTTCTGGCAGCTCATTTGTGTAATGAAGGGCACAGTTCTTAGACATAACGTACAAGAACCGTGTCACCCCATATCTCTCAGGGAGCAAGGAGGGCTGAATAATGCAGAGGTTCAGTTCCTGCTGCACCTCTCTAATCTCAATTTCAGGCTCAAATTTCAGCACATATCCTACCCCTAACATAGCGAAATTCAGCTCTGCCGAGAATGAGCTCATGACTCCTATTTTGATGGTTTCCTTCCAAACTTTGCTAAGTGGTTTGAGCAACTCTTTTGGCTTCTGCAATCGAGGTGGTTTGAATCCACCTCGCCTTAATAATAGGGACAGCTTATGTGCTTTGCTTATTAAAAGCGTTTATAATAGTACGATGCACACAGAAGGAGAGGAGCGGGGAATTCTTGCATGGGACAAAGCTCAGGAAGGAGCTGGATTTAATACAACTTCAAAGGAGATTGGAGAGCTGCAGAGCATGTCTCAAAAATGTCTCCCCTGATATTTGTGCAAATAAATGATGGGATTTGCTTGGTATTTTGTGCCCCTAAGACGTAAACAGCACATTTTCATCTGTAAATTTTAAAGAGCTTCTTAATCTTCAATCTATTGATCCTCACAACCTCCCTCGCCCCCAAAGATGGGGACACTGAGGCACGGTGAGGTTAAAAGACTTGTCCACAGTCACATGTAACCTCTGTGGTAGAGCGGGCCATCTAATGTGGGTCTTCCAGTTCCTAGACTAGTGCCCTAATCACTGAACCATGCCTCCTTTTGCTCTGTTTAAGGCAGATACTGTGCTGGCCCTGTGCCCATTTTGCACAGGGCAGCACAATATCTGCCTCACTCAGATCCTACTTCTGTAGTATTTTAGGGCAGACAGGTACTGGTGACAGAAATCCAGCTCAGGGACCACGGTGTAAGGTACCATATACACACCTCAGGCAAAGATGGCCCATGCCTCAAAGAGGTTACATTCATGTGGCAAGAGACAACGGGTGAATACACCAGCTGGGGGGAGCATGAAATGATTATAAGTGTAATAAGCAGTGCTCACAGGCAAAGTCTTAGCATTCTAAAATCATGCAATTGGCTAACAAGTTGTGTGATCTTTGCCAAAAAATGCATTTTGGGTTCCTTTTCCTTGTTTTCTGGGCTTGGTGGTCATGTTTCCAAGCTTTCCTTGGCGAGCAGGAGGTATATTAACCTCTGCATTTTTAAGGAAAAATGGGAAAGCTGAACATTTTCACATAAGCACAGGACTCCGGAAGTCAGGGCTTTAAGAAAAACACAAGAGATCATGAGACTTGGCAGTACTGCCTGGAACTTGTGCTGCTTCTCCACAAAGACATAAACTTTGCCCTCAGGGAATATGTCAGCAAATGCGGTTACAGACAGGATTGTTTGCAGAGAGAGTGTGTTTTAATTAGGTCTGACTAAAAAATTTCTGTTGAAGTCTTCATGGGTGGAAAATGTGGTCTCTGAGCAAAGGAATGTTTTTTCAGGAAGTGTCTGCTTAGCTCAACATTTTTCAGTTTTTGTTGGAATTCTGAAAACTGACAAATTTCATCCGGAAACCATCCAAAAAATGCAGTTTTTGTTTGCCGAGGAAACAAGCGAGCAAACAAATTCTGGATTTAAAAAAATTATAATTCTGCAAGGGGAAAAAAAACAACCAAACAAAAAGAACCCCCACATATTTCAACCAGCTCTAATTTCAACCAAGACTATTTCAATAAGGCCTGGTCTACACTAGCGGGGAGGGTCGACCTCAGATACGCAACTTCAGCTACTTGAATAGCGTAGCTGAAGTCGACGCATCTTAGGTCAACTTACCTGCCATCCTCACGGTGGCAGCAGTTGACAGTGGGCTCCCCTGTTGACTCTGTCTTGCGCCTTTTGGATAGCTGGAGTTCCAGAGTCAACGGGACTGCCTCTGGGGATTGATTTATCGCGTTCTGACGAGACGCAATAAATCAATCCCCAATAGATTGATCTCTACGTGTCAATCCAGCTGGTAGTGTAGACAAGGCCAAAGGAACATGCTGAATTGTTCAAAAAAGAAGAAGATAAGTTTACGGAGGATAGGTCCACCAATGGCTATTAGCCAGGATGGCCAGGGATGTGGCCCCATGCTCTGATTGTCCCTAAACTTCTGACAGAAGATGGGACTGAGCGACCGGGGATGGATCATTTGATAATTTCCCCGTTCTGTTCTTTCCCTCTGATGCCTCTGGCATTGGCCACTGTTGGAAGACAGGATACTGGCCTGTTGGGTAACTGGTCCTTCACCTGGGCCACAGTCTTCTCAGCTGTAAAAAGGGGCTAATGACATTGACGTACTAAAGTGCTTCATGATCTATGATGAAAAGCACTACATAGTGTCACTGCAGATGACACTAAACTGGGAGGAGTGGTAGATATGCTGGAGGGTAGGAATAACATACAGAGGGACCTAGACAAATTAGAGGATTGGGCCAAAAGAAATCTGATGAGGTTCAACAAGGACAAGTGCAGAGTCCTGCACTTAGGACGGAAGAATCTCATGCACTGCTACAGACTAGGGACGAGTGGCTAGGCAGCAGTTCTGCAGAAAAGGACCTAGGGGTTACAGTGATAAGAAGCTGGATATGAGTCAACAGTGTGCCCTTGTTGCCAAGAAGGCTAACGGTATTTTGGGCTGTATAAGTAGGGGCATTACCAGCAGATCGAGGGACATGATCATTCCCCTCTATTCGACATTGGTGAGGCCTCATCTGGAGTACTGTGTCCAGTTTTGGACTCCACACTACAAGAAGGATGTGGAAATGAGTAGGGGGCTGGAGCACATGAGTTATGAGGAAAGCCTGAGGGAATTGGGATTGTTTAATCTGCAGAAGAGAAAAATGGGGGTGGGGGCTTGATAGGTGCTTTCAACTACCTGAAAGGGGGTTCCAAAGAGGATGGATTTACACTGTTCTCAGTGGTAGCAAATGACAGAACAAGGACTAGTGGTCTCAAGTTGCAGTTGGGAAAGTTTAGATTGGATATTAGAAAAAACTTTTTCACTAGGAGGGTGGTGAAGCAGTGGAATGGGTTACCTAGGGAGGTGGTGGAATCTCCTTTCTTAGAGGTTTTTAAGGTCAGGCTTCACAAAGCCCTGGCTGGGATGATTTAGTTGGGGTTGGTCCTGCTTTGAGATGACCTCCTGAGGTCCTTTCAACCCTGATATTCTATGATTCTAGGTCCCTCTGTATCCTATCCCTCCCCTTCAGTGTATCTAACACTCTTCCCAGTTTAGTGCCATATGCAAACTTGCTGAGGGTGCAGTCCATGCCATCCTCCAGATCATGAATGAAGATATTGAACAAAACCGGCCTCAGGACCGACCCTTTGGGCACTCCACTTGATACCGGCTGTCAGCTAGACATGGAGCCATTGATCACGACCCGTTGAGCCCGACAATCTAGCCAGCTTTCTATCCACCTTACAGTCCATTCATCCAGCCCATACTTCTTTACCTTGCTGTCAAGAATAAATTCTGTCAAATCAACCTAATGTCTTTCTTTGACAGGGCAGGAAGACTTGTGAACATAGGGAAAGCAGGGAAAGCAGGGATTGGGATATATCTTGCATTTTCATGATAAAGAGATGGCACTACAGTACTTGTATGAGATGAACTGAAAAATACTACTTCTTTTATCTTTTTTACGGTGCAAATATTTGTAATCAATAAAATATTAATATTAATATTAATAATATAAGGTGAGCACTGTACATTTTTTGTATTATGTGTTATAATCAAAATTAATATATTTGAAAATGTAGAAAAACATCCAAAATATTTTTGATGAATTTTTGTTGGTATTCTATTCTTGGTTAATGGTACAATTAAAACTGTGAGTAATTGCGAGTATTTTTTTAATGTCGTGATGAATTGCAACTATTTTTTAATCGTTTGACAGCCCCTACGTTTGATACTGTCTCACGTCACCCTCTTGTCATGAGGTCACTCACCGCAAGGGCACCTCCTCCTGGCGACTCTGGGGATTAGCTCCTTCCAGGTGCTGGACCCTGCTGTAGTGGTCTTTTCACACGTCCTGTCTCGCAGTGCGGCCCCTCTTGCTCTGGGAGATGCAGCTTCCTCTTCATGACTGGGGCCTCCAGAGAGCTTGCAAGGTGTCACCGCGTCACTGGGCGATACTCTGGAACTGCTCCATACAAAGCCAGTCAGGACTCTGTGGGAGCCTCCTCTCTCTGAGCAGACTGTCTCCAGGGCAAGGAGTTTACACAGCTGCAGCCTCCCTGGGGCTGATCTCGGAGCATTCAGCATCCCCTTTTCACACCGTGCGCTTCCCACAGCGAGTCCGCACCGATGGGGCTCCTGGGGAAGCCAGGGGGCCCTGCACCCCAACTCTGCAGTCAGCTGTGACTCTCAGCCAGTGTGAAACAGAAGGTATATTCGTAGACAGGACCACAGCATAGAACGGAGCTTGTTAGTACAGACATCAGCGACTTTCAGCCAAGTCCATCTTGGGAATCCTGGGCCAGACGCCCTGGATTCCCCCTCTTCCAGCTCCCCCAAGCAGACTGCCAGCCTGCCAACCTCTGACACCCCCGCTCCCAGTGTTGCTCCTACTCCTTCTCTGTGTCTTGCTTCTCAGGCCAAAGGTGTCACCTGTTCTCATCCCCCTCTTGGGTCTCAGGTTCCATAGCTGCAAATAGCTGGGCAGTCTCAGCTCCGTAAAATCACACACCCAATTCCCACCACTTAAGTACTGGTGCAGTACGCGGGGAAACTAAGGTACACACAGGATCAGTATAAGACGGTAAGACTCACATGCAACATAGTAAGACAAATAAACCCCCTAAACTGTCCTAGGCAGTCTGCTCTCTGCCATCTGGTTTGCTCCATTTCCCGAGTGGCTGGGAGGTGAACCTGAGCCTGCCTTCTAATCCAGGGTCCAGCTCAGGGTCATTCTGATCAGCCGCCAAGACCTGCCCCACCCCACACCTTGTTGCTTTTCTCTTAAGCCTTCCCTACCTTTTTGTCTCTCCTCCTTGGGGTTTTGCCAGGCCAAGCTCCCTCCTTCCAGGTAGTCTGCAGTTGCTCCCCATCTCTAGCCACAAACCCATCTCCCTTCTCCCAGGGAATGGCTGCCCACGACTTCCCTTGCAGTCTCTTTCTGCTCTCAGCTCCTGGCTTTATACAGGTCCCTTTTGTTCCTATCCAAATGAGCCTCATCTAATTACTCACTGCTCCCTGAGTCCTCTACCTGATCAGCCTGGGGAGTTAATTAACCTACCTGGCCCCCTTAACCCCTTCAAGCCTTGTGTCCGGTGGAAACCCAGTCACACTTCTCATAAACAAATTAGAGAAATATAGCCTAGATGGACTACTATATAGCCCACGAAAGCTTACGCTGAAATAAACTGGTTAGTCTCTAAGGTGCTACAAGTATTCCTGGTTTATTTACAGATACAGACTAACACGGCTGCTATTCTTAAACCTGTTACTATAAGATGTGTGCACAACAGGTTGGGAAAGCGTACTCAGAGAGTAGTTATCCAGGGTTCACAATCAAGTTGGAAGGACATTTTGCATGGGGTGCTGTAGAGATCCATCCTGGATCTGGTTCTGTTCATTTTCATTTATAAAGTTGGCAGATGATACCAAGCTGAGGCAGGGGACTGGGACGGGGGGTTGCAAGCACTTTGTAGGACGGTTTGAATTCAAAATTATCTAGATAAGCTGGAGCAATGGTCTGTAATAAATAGGATGAAATTCAATAAGGACAAAAGCAAATTACTTACACTAAGGAAGCAATAATGAATTGCACAAATGCAACATGAGAAATGACTGCTTAGGCAGGAATACTGCAGGAAAGGATCTGGAGGTGATAGTGGATCACAAACTAAATATGAATCGACAGTGTAACACTTGCAAGAAAAACAAACCTTATTCTGCTATGTATTAGCCTGAGTGTAGTAAGCAAGAAACAAGGAGTCATTCTTTCACTTTACTCAGCAGTGACAAGGCCCCAGCTGGAGTATCGTGTCCAGTGCTGGCCACCACACTTTGGGAAAGACGTGGACAAATTGGAGAAAGTCCAGAGGAGAGCAACAAAAATGATTAAAGGTCTAGATAGCATGACCCACGGGGAAAGATTGAAAAAATAGGGTTGATTTAGTCTGGAGAAGAAAATACCGAGGAGAGACACGATAACAGTCTTCAGGTATGTAAAGGATTGTTATAAAGAGGAGGGTGATGAATTGTTCTCATTAACCACTGAGGATAGGACAAGAAGCAATGGGCTTAAATTGCAGCAAGGGAGGTTTAGGTTAGACATTAGGGAAAACTTCCTAACTGTCGGGATGGTTAAACACTGGAATAAATTATGTAGGGAGGTTGTGGAATGTCTCTCATTGGACAATCTTAAGAGAAGGTTAGACAAACACCTGACAGGGATGGTGTGGCAGGGCAGGGGTAAAACTCCTTGAATGCCCTGCCCCTGCTGGCTAAACCCTGCTTACTGGCAGGAGGGCCAGGGGCAGAGGCTTGAAGCAGTCAGCAGGGAACCCAGTTGTGGGCACTAATGAGGGCTAGCTCACCGCAGCAGACTGGGTAAGTGGTCACAGCTGAGGCAGCAAACTGAGAGGGCTAGAAAATCCCTGAGCTTAACTCAGTTGGGAGGTGAGCCAGGAAGGGGAGAGGAGGCTCCCACTCCTCACTTCAGGCAAGGCACCTGGAGAACCTGTATCCAGGTACAAAGAGGGCAACTGTTGGAGTATGTAGGGGAGCACCTTTCTTGCACTGAAGCCACCGGTATACACTGTAAATAAAGGACACTAGAGTGAAACACCAGAAGAGGGTGTGAAGACTTATTTCTATCAGCCAGAGCACAGGGCACAGAGGAAAGAGAGAGAGAGAGACCTGTGCAGACCCTGTGACAGATGGTCTAGATCAGAGGTCTTCAAACTTGGCTGCGCGCTCCCTACGGTGCGTGAGACCCTCCCATGGGGGTGCGTTAGACCCCGTCGCCACCACGGGATCGGCCCCGGGACACCGCGGTCTATTTCTGTCCTGCCGAAATGCCACTGAAAGCGGAAGCTTTATATTCACCGGCATTTCAGCGGACATATCTGGGGGGCCGCGAGTGGACACGGGACCACAGAGAGGGGCTGCCATGGCAAAAGTTTAAGGAATGCTGGTCTAGATAATACTTAGTGCAGCCTCAGTGCAGTGGACTTCTCAAGGTCCCTACCAGGCCTACATTTCTATAATTCTATAGGGTACCACCCATGACACCCCTTGCCTCTAAAGAGATCTGGATGGATGCTATAAGGTCATAGTACTGAGTAGGATGGTGGACTGTGTCACAGTTCCCAAAGGAAACTGAATCTCTGACCCCCCTGTGGCCTTCCTGAGGGCCCCTTATTTAGGTCTCAAGTCTCACCTTTCTCAGGGCAGAGTCAGGCATTGCTCTCTCTAGCCTGAAGATTTAGGCGGCAATTCACTTATCATTTCAGCAGATCTGACTTTATTCAGCTCCTACCTACCGGTCTGTTCTCTCAGGGGCAATGACAGGGCTAACCAGTGAACAGCTAGCCTTCCTAAAGCAAAGTACTATTTATTCAGAACAAAAGCGTTCTAGAGAAAGCAGATCTGGAACTGAGAAAGAGCTCAGATGAACATCTATCTTCCCATGTATCCCCCATCTTCCACATGGGGACCCTGGCCATCATCTCCTAGGGCCTGACTCTCTGATCACAGTCCCATAGATTCCAAGGTCAGAAGGGACCATCTAGTCTGACTTTTGGTATAACATGGGCCCTAGAACTTCCCCAAATTAGTTCCTCTTTGAACTAAAGCAGATCTTCTGGACCAAACCAATCCACCTTGATTTAAAACTTGCCGGTAATGGAGAATCACAACCACATTTTAAAGATTTCTGTTCCATGGTCTGCTGCAGTGGTTCTCAGCCACGGGTAGGCATACCCGTGGGGATACGCACAGGTCTTCCATCAACTCATCTAGATAGCTGCCTCGTTTTACAACAGGCGACAAAAAAAGCACTAATGAAATCAGTACAAACTAAAATTTAATACAGACCATGACTTGTTTATACTGCTCTCTATATTATGCACTGAAATGAAAGTACAATATTTATATTCCAATTGATTTATTTTATAATTATATGGTAAAAATGGGAAAGAAAGCAATTTTTCAGTGCTAGCGTGGCTGGGACACTTTTGTATTTTTATGTCAGATTTTGTTAGCAAGCGGTTTTTAAGTCGGGTGAAACCTGGAGTACGCAAGACAAATCAAATTCCTGAGAGGGGTACAGCTGTCTGGAAAGGCTGAGAACCACTGTCCTACTGTTCTTCCAGTTAGGCCATTTTCCCTAAGATTTAATCTACATCTGCTGTGCTTTAGTTTGAACGTACTACCTCTTGGGTTGCCTTCTGTGGCAACTTTTCTCCATCTTTTTTACGGCAGCCTTTCAAGGATCTGAAGACCAGTATCACATCCCCTCGGGGCTGCAAGTGAGTTGGTACAAGGTGGTACAGGCGGGAACGGCGTACCGGTGAGAAGCCAGGACTGGATCGTATACGGCCCACATTAAAACAGTCCCACAGCAGTGCTTTAACGTCCCTGCCCCTTTTGCCTCCCCCATCAGCAGCCCTGCCGGTAGGGTCCGTACTGTCAGGGCCGCCGATGGGGGAGGGGAAGGAGCAGCAACGTTAAAGTGCCTCTGCGGCAAAGGACCCTCCTTAAAGTGCTGTCGCGGCAGCACTTTAACGTCGCTGCCCCTTCCCCATCGGCAGCCCTGCCAGCACAGACCCTACCAGTAGCTCCGCGATGGAGGTGGCAAAAGGGGCAGGGACGTTAAAGTGCTACCGCAGCAGCGGCCAGAGCCCCGGGCCTTTTTAAATTGCTGCCAGAGCCCCAGGTGGTGCGGGCCAGGGAGCACAGATAAGCTGGCTGGAGGAGGCTGACTCTCCCAGCCCCGCCCCTTCCACTAGAGGCCCTGCCCCTTCCCCCAGAGGCCCTGCCCCTTCCCCAGAGGTCCTGCCCCTTCCACCAGAGGCCCCGCCCCTTCCCGAGGCTGGAGCTGGCCCCTGTACTGGTAAGAATTTATTGCTACTTTCACCCCTCTATCCCCCGTAAATCTCCTCGTTTGCAAACTAAACATACCCAGTTCCTTCCACCTCTGTTCATATGACTTGCGTTCCATCCCTTTGATCATTTTTGTCGCTTGCCTCTGGATCCTTTCCGGTTTCTCTATATCTTTTCTATACATTGGTGACCAAAACTGGGCACAGTACTCCAGCTAAGGCCTAACCAGCACCGAGTAGAGCGGTATTATCACCTCCCCTGACTTGCATGCTATACCTCTGTTAACACAACCTAAAACTGCAGTTGCTTTTTTTTGCAACAGCATCGCATTCCTGACTCCTGCTGAGGTTATGACCCACCACAACTCCCAGATCCTTCTCAGCAGTTTCCCCCCCCCCATTCTGTATTTGTGCATTCATTCAAGATGTGAACGTACCATGGACTTACAGAATGGCGTTATGATATTTTCTGTCGTAGTATCTTTCCCTTTCCCAGTGGTTCCTAAAATTCGGTTAGCTTTTCGGACTGCTGCTGCACATTGAGTTCCTCAGACTTGTCTCCTGCATGATTAATTCTAGTTCCTGCAGGAATCTTGTAACTCCCTGGAGCCAGAATACAGTCCTTACCCCATATAGGTATATATAACACTGATGAAGTTGAAACCACTAACTTTGGATCTTCCATGTGCCCATCATGCCTCTGAAATCTGTGTGGGCTGGAACAACAAAGGGGAGTGACTGGGGAGGGGGAAAATGACTCCCCAAATAGCTTCAAAGTATAACCTGTTCCCTCTTAGCCCCTCCAGTCTGTGGGAAAGTCCAGAATGAGCCCAGCTAGCGAGATTTCATGGAAGGCAGATGGGGAAATAATAAAAAGGTGACGTTTACCCACAGTCTCACTCACTTATGGCTCCTGAAGGCCAAATGGGCCAGAGGCCCCAGTTGGTGGAAGTGGATGTAGCTTGTTAGGCCAGGTTTACACTGTGGGGCTGGGGTCGACCTAATATACGCAACTTCAGCTGCTGCTCCCCTGTCGATTCGACGTCTGCCTCTTGTGGCGGTGGAGTTGCAGAGTCGATGGGGAGAGCACTCGGGGATCGATTTATCGCGTCTACACTAGACGCAATAAATCGATCCTCAATAGATTGATCACGACCCACCAATCCGGACTTGGGTGGAGCTACACCCATTTACACCCGCTGAGTATTTGGCCCAATGCATGGACAAACTGCCCCATCACCAGAGCAAGCAGCTGAGACGTGAGAGGTACCTATTATGCCATGCAAAGGGTTGGAATAAGGCCAACAATAGGAGCTGGGCCTATGCTTCCCTGTGCCTGTAAACAGTGCTTACAAAAGAAGGATGGCCCAGTGGTTAGAGTACTGGTATGGGACGTGGGAGACCTAGGTTGCCGTCCCTGCTCTGCCACAGATTCACTGTGGGACCTTGGGTAGATCACTTGGGGCGAGAGCCACAAAAGAATTTAGATACCTAAATCCAAAACAGAGATCCTCAAAATCCCTGCTAAGCTGCTCCCTATGCCCGTGGACACTTAAAATCCCTGGGGCTCCTAAACTCCACTGGGTACATGGGCAGCCACCTAGAGCGGGATTCCCAGACAGGGTGCTCCCTTGATGTCTGGGAGGTGGATGTTCTCAGAGCCTGCCTAACCTGCACAAAACACAGCCCACTTTATACCTAACAGGCTAGGCCATCATCTGGAAGAGTCACGTTCCTACCTGAGAGCGGGAACTGAGATGCAGCTCTCCTAACTTGGGGGTGGGTGGGCGTCGGATATTCTGGGCTAGCATGTGCTCAGTCTCCCCTGTTGAAGATGTTCCATTTTGTATGATATAAATATTCATTGGAGCAGGGACTGGAGCCTGGGGCCCCTAGGTAAGTGCGCTAACCACTAGGCAGTAGGGTCTTTCTCGATGATTATGTAAGTCTTGCATGGGGAGCCTAACTCGGGGCTGTGGATTCCAGTATGCACCTGAAGTTCAGCGTTACAACACTGAACCTACGTCCCCTTTGTGGATATAGCCCCTAGTCTCTCTGTGCCTAAGTTCCCCATAATAACAGCACTTCCATACTGCGTGGGGGGAGGGAAGAGAAGGGGGGGGCCTACATGTGAACTGCTCAGAGACTACAGTTCTGGGGGACAGAGAAGTATTTCAGATGGAATGACACCTGTGATAAAAACTCCTGCCCAATAAGCATCAACTTGACTCTCACTCAGCTTCCATTTTAATGGTCCGTGGGGTGATTTTTTCAAATGGGTTCTTCTGTACGGTTTGCCCTTTCATCTAACCCTCATCGTTAATAACCCTTGTAGCCACCCTTCCCTTTTCATTTGTGCAATTAATCCCCACTCCTTTACAGATCCATGTTTTAAATACATATGACTTTTTGTGGTGCCTTATAGAGGTTAGGCAGGAATGGAACGAACGTATGGCTGTTTGGCTCCGGGGCTCGGATGAGTGACACAGCCCTATACATTAAAGTGCTTCTTTCCATATAATCTCATTGCAAAGACAAATCTCTGTGTTTACGAGAGTTTGTCCATCTGTAGTTAGCTTTTGTGGCTTGTAAATACCGACATGGCGAGAAGCGATCTGATAGCAGCAAGCTCTTTAATCAGGAAGACAAAGGCAGACCCAGATGCAATGGCTGGAAGCAGAAGCAAGACAAATTCAGGCTGCAAAAACAGTGGCACGTTTTTAACTTGGTAATTAACTATTGAAACACCCTACCAAGGGATGTGGTGGGTTCACCTTCCCTGGCAGTCTTTGAATCAAGACAGGGAGCATCTTTCTTGAAAGATTGGCTCTAGCTCAGCCAGAGGTTAGAGGGTCTGCTTCAGGAATCATTGGGGAGGTGGGGCGGGGGTTTATGGCCTGTGTTATGCAGGTCAGACTGGATGACATGATTGGTTCCTTCTGGCCTGAAACATCTCTGACTCTAGTTTTTTTTCTTCTTGGAAAGTTTATTTTAGGAAAAGAACCTATGAACGGGAGGAGAGCCAACTGTCCTTTAAAAACAGCACCCAAAATGTACTGTGAACCACCCCGTAAGGACAAAGGTCCAGATTCGCCAAGGTTTTTAGGTACCTAACTCACACTGGCTCCAAGGGGAGTTAGACATCTTGTGGTGGGGTGGCTGCCCCACCCCCATGCCAGAGTAGCAACAGTAGGCCAAAATGGCTGTGAGGGCAGACAGCCTACTGTGGGCCAATCAGGGCCGAGCTTATAGCCAGCCAACCAGACACAGGCTAGGCAGTATAAGAAGGCTGCCCTGCAGCAAGGCAGTCAGTCTCCCCTGGACCTTCAAGGGGGAAGATCCAGCTCCAGGGAGAGGAGCTACAGCACCAGGGACAGCGCAGGGCAGGCCTTGGGGAGCAGAAAGGAGCTCTAGCCTGGGTGCCTGTCAGGCTGCGGGCCCTGAACAAAGGGCCACAAGGTGCAAGGAGGCCGCAGGGGAAGTGGCTCAGGGAGACAAAGGGACTGAGAGGAGAGAAGGAGGGCAGGACGGCTGCCGCCAAAGGGTCCCTGGGCTGGGACCCAGAGTAGAGGGCTGGCCTGGGTCCCCCCTTCCCCCCTCATAGAACCCGGCTGCAGAGGTGGCCAGAGTAGGCTGCACCTGACCCCTGCCGGAAAGGGCCTGACATGGGGTGTGGCTGGCCACAGCAGTGGAAGAAGTGTGGAAACAACCCCCCCCGCCCCCCCCCGGAAGGGGGTGAGTCTGGACTTGGGAGTACTGCCGGAGGGCAGTACCCTGAAGAGGACGCCGCACACAAGGAGCCATGTGGGTCCAGGCAACAACTGAGAGCTAGAGACGGACGGGACACCACCTGAGGCGGGCGCTCCGCCGTTGAACTGAGCTAATTCCCGGACTATCCGACAGGAGGTGCCAGGTGGTGAGTCCCAACCTGTTACACACCTACATGCATTTGAGGATCTGGGCCAAAAAGAAACTGCAGTTTCCCTGCCCCACCCTGCACACACACATATGCATACAAGCACATGCATGTCAGGAGAGGGTTTGACAGGGACCCGGCCTAACATGTCCATACAGGGGAGAAGCAGGGAGGTTGAGTCTCCCAGCATATACCACCACCACTCCGTGCATTAGTGTTGCCTGGATCGTGGATTTGGGTGTGGTGGATAGAAGGCAGACTGTGCTCAAGTGCTCTGTGGCCAGGGAGGGATGGAGCCAGATCTCTTGTTCCCCGACATACCAGCTGGCTGGATGTGGGTAGGTAAGCAATCTACACCCTTGTAGGGGTAGTAGCAACCAATTTCCCCAGCACAACCAAGACAGCACTGGGAACAGGGTGCCACGGAGGGATGTCTACGGTGCAGGCCTTACGGTACACCTACGTCACCCCTTTCCTTAGAGGTATGCCAAGAGATGCAACTTGTTCCATATGAAACGAGGGAGCTCTGTGCCACCTGACGGGTGAGATTGGTTGCCAACCTTAGGTAATGCAAAACAGCTGCAAACCTAGCTTAACTGGCTAAGGCAGGTTTGCAGGAGTCTTGCATCACAGGAGGAGAGTACCGTTGAATCTGTCTCCGTGGCTCGGAGTGGGTGGATTGTGTGAAGTTAAATAAGAGCGTGAGGCACCAAGGCCCAGGTCTTAGTCCAAGGTATTTAGGTGCTTATTATTTTATATATTTAGGAACCTAAATATCTTGGAGGATCTGGCCTGAGAGACTAAGGGCCAGATATTAAAGGTATTGAGGCTCCTAAAGATGCAGATAAGTGCCTAGTGGGATTTTCAAAAGCACCAGAATTAGGCACCTAAATCCCATGGATTTCAATGGGAGTTATGTGTCTAACATACTTGAAAATCTGGCCTTAAGTCACTTGCCCAACATCACACTTGGAGTCTGCTGCAGAGGAGGGAGCTGAACACAGGGTTCCTGAGTCTGAAACTAGAGTCCTAACCATTAGACAGCATTTCCTTTCGTATTGGCATCAATGGGAGTGGACATGCACAGAGCCAAGATGCACCAGCAAGAACCTCTCCACAAGAGGGCAAAAGTTTGCCAGGTGTTTGCAGCCAGATTTCAACGGAGTAAAGGGGTCATAAACCCCTGCTTCAAGTTCATATTTTCCTCCCTCCTTCCCGTTCTCAGTCTCTCCTGCCCATTCTGTGTAGTTTAGAGCCAGATTCTGTCCCTCTTACTCACCCTGAGAAGAGCTTGACTGAGTAGGGTGCAAGTCAGGGTAAGTGTGACAGTGTTCATCCCTTCCTGGGCTCAACTGGGAAAGCCAGATGGAGGCAGACGGGGAAAGTCTGAGCCAGATCCTTAGCCCTGGTTTAGGCTGTTTTGTGACGTCAGCAGTATACTATAATTAAAAGGCTAGCATAGAGTGGCGGTTGAGGGCTGCTCCGGACAGAGGGAAATCTCGGCACAGGGCAAAGCTCTAAGCCAGCTCTCTTCCATGTAGGGGGCATGCTAGGATGGGGCTCAGAGAGCCCTGTGCTGTGCCTGACCTTTGTCTGGCACAATTGGCCCACTGCAGCTGGCGTCATTTAAAGCAACCTTGAGGCTGCTCTAAGTTACGCCATTGGATAAAATGGCCTCTGGGTTACCCAGATTGGGGGAGTGGAAAGGTGGCTTAGAAACATTTTCCTTCCAGCCCCCCACCCCCTATTCCCTGCTCTCCTCATCTCTACAAAGGGTAAAGTGGGCAGAGCTGAGAATCTTGGCCTGTGTCTCACACACAATTGATGCCTTGACCAAATCATGAGCAAACCTTCGTGTGTTCAGCACCAATGTCAAGCTGACTAGGATCATCCATCCCCTCAGAGCTCCTGCCTGCATTTTGCTCCTTCCTTTTTCTTCCTCCTCATGTTGCATTTGAATAGATTTGGTTCACTGGCAGAGGATGAGTGGGGAAGCAGTGAGAGAGGGAGACCTGGGGCAGGTCTACACTACCCATAGGATCAGTGGGTAGCGATCGATCTTTCAGGGGTCGATTTATCGCGTCTAGTCTAGACGCGATAAATCGATCCCCGCGCGCTCTCCCCTTGACTCCGGTACTCCACCACTGTGAGAGGTGCAGGCGGAATCGACAGGGGAGCAGCAGCAATCGACTCGGTGTCGTGAAGAGCCACGGTAAGTCGACCTAAATATGTCGACTTCAGCTACGCTATTCCTGTAGCTGAAGTTGCGTATCTTAGGTTGACACCCCCCCCTCCCCCAGTGTAGACCAGGGCCTGGAATCTGAAGGGCTTAGAGCTGTCTGTGAATGAGGGAAAGCAAGATCAGAAGCTCTCTGGGATACAGACAGTCCTATTGTCCTGATCCCAGATTGGTGCTTGCTAAGCACCACGATTATTTACAGGGTTGCTAGCTCTGGTAATTTCAGCATGTGTTTTGTGATATGTGGTGTTTTTCTTAAGGCCCCAGCTCCTGGAATCAGTTGATTCCATGAGAATCTCAGCTTTGATTTGAAAAAAAGAAAAAATGTTTCTAGCCTTACTGTCTGCAGAAATATTTTTTAAAAAACAGGAAAACGCACCTGCTAAAGGTACAAAAGCCAGAAGGCGAATCAAGAGAACCAAATATGTTTCTCTCTCTCCATCCCAGCCACAATCTAATTGCAAAGACAAATATGTGTTTTTATGAGAGTTTCTCAGTCTATATCGAGCTTTTGAGGCCAGTAAGTACCTACCTGGGGAGGAGAGATCTGATAACAGAAAGCTCTTTAATCAGGCAGGCAAAGATAGAACCAGATCCAATGGCTGGAAACTGAAGCTAGGCAAATTCAGACTGGAAAGAAGGTGCACATTTTTCATTTAGGTAATTAACTTTAAAAAGAAATTGCTTAGAATGCTGGAAAAAGCTTCCCGATTGCCTGGCCACTGCCAGGTCCTTGTTTACCCCAGAAAAGGTATAGTAAAGGTAACAGCAAAGCAAATGTCCCCAGACACACACTACCCCCTTTAGCTAACAACCTCCTCAGGCAAGGAGTTCCACAGGTTGATGGCTCTGTGTGAACTTCCGTTTATTTTATTTTAAACCTGCTGCCCGCTAATTTCATTTGGTGGCCCCTAGTTCTTACATTATGGGAACAAGTAAATAACTTTTCTGTATTCACTTTCTCCACACCACTCATGATTTTATATACCTCTATCATATCCCCCCTTAGTCTCCTCTTTTCCAATCTGAAAAGTACTAGCCTCTTTAATCTCTCCTCATAACCATTACTGCGACTGAGGTCACATGCTGGTCACCATTGTGACTTGGTTTGTTTGCTGTTCGATCTGCTTCTTTTGGACTGTTAGGCTTGTCTACTGCCAGCACTGGAGAGACAGATAGATTTGGTTCCTCTGTATGGTTTTCACTGTCATTTACACTTTTATCACCATGGAATTTTATTCACCAGGAGAGAGCTCTGTAATGAGGTTATACTAGAGGGCTGGACTTATGGGAAATGTTTCCAGTTTGCCCCCACCGTGGAATGAACAAATCACCATATTTCACTAATAGCTGGTCTTTGAAAAAGTTTAAGGCAGTTTGCTGGACTTTTTTGGCTCAAACTCCAGTATAGGTTTCCAATCAAGCTTCTCTTGTAATCTAGCCAAGCTCTTATATGTCTTCTAAGATGATTTCAACAACTGCGTTAAATTTCCCCAGGATTGGGAGTGATTCCTGTAGATTTCTGTAGCAAGATTATTATTATTTTTTTAAATGTAGATCCTGAGAAATGTTGGTTAGGGAAAACATTTTTGGATACTCCTCTTCTCTGATTAGCTTAATGCTGGGGCTAGAAACATTGTGCCAGGAGAGTCATGATGTTAATTAGCCATTTTCACCTTCAAATGTGGATAGTTCAGCGCTGTGAATGTTTGTGGTGTACAATCATGCATCTTCATCTTAGCTTGTTTCATCTTGCTTGGTGCATACTTTGCTTATGTGTGGGAAAAGCTTTGCCGTCCATTAAGTGCTCTTAGATCTTCCAGAGGCTGCAAAGCAATTAGCTTCCCTTGCTCTTTCAATGTTGGCATTCCTTTCCAAAGGCACCCACATGCCTTTCGACCCCGTGCATGTGTGGGTTTGCCTCCACACACGTTTCGTACTGCCAATGGGCCAGATTTCCCTGCCTCTTATGGAGTCATTTACATTTGTGCAAAGCAGCGTAAAACACTTCCATTTCTGAACCAGTAAGATTTTATGCCCTCTTTATGCTGATGTAAATCCTGGCTTCTCAACGAAGGGGTCGTGTCAGGCCTCAGGGGACTGGCAAACCACACACTTTCCACTCGACTAAATCCTGGAAGTGGAGACCTGCGAGGAGGGTTCTTACATGGAAAACTGGGTGATGGTACGGAAAAGGAAGAGAATGACTATGCAAATGACTTCATGGAGTGCAGTGCAAGGGAAAACCTGAACCCTATGTGTTATGGCTGGTGACTTGATTTATTGAGAGCACCCGTGCCATATTTTATATTTAGATCACAGTGATATTTTGACCAGGAGGCACTCCAGCTCAGTTCCAGATACCCAGATCCCCAACCACTTTTTTAAAATAAAAAATTAAAATAAAGTTACATAATGCAATAAAAGCTTATGTAAAAATTAATATGAAATTAACAACACAGGATAGTAACTCAGTCATATAAACTAATTTACCTGTTATGTTAACCTATAATTAGCCACATGATGACATTAAAATAGGGTGTAAGTCCATAAAAAGTATTACTCCAGTAAACTCTATTGATTCATAATTGGTTCTAATTTACATTAAAACAATTAGCATCCTTGTTTTCTCTGTAGATGGGTTATGAAATTTTTGGAAGGGACGTCTGGAAGGAAAAATGCTCTTTGATTAATAGTAACCCTTAGCATTGCTTTTTCTCTGAGGATCTCAGAGCACTTTACAAAGCTGGGTAAGCATCACTATTTCCATTGGGGCTCAGAGTAATGTAGGGACATCCTCCATTTCATACGGTGGTTGATTAGCAGAGTCAGGAATAGAACATATGGTATTTTGTAGCTTTGTAACTCTTCTGATTTTTGTATGTGTGTGTTGCGCCTTTACCTTCCTAGGGGTCTCTCTGTCTGAAAGGAAGCTGCCATTTGATGAGTCAGAATCGATGCTGCACATTACCAAGGAGACACATACACTGTGCTCTTGCATGGAGACTTGACTTTTGTTCTTTCTTGTGGCCCTTCATCTAAAATAAAAGCCAGCCAGGCTTCAAGTAAATATAGAAAACATTTACAAAGAGTGTAAAAAGTCATGTTCCTTGAACACAGTAGAAACCAAACAATGGGTGACAGTTTCTTTATTCACAATTCCAAGCCTCTTTCAACCAGCACTCTGCCCAGAAGCCCTCTCTCCCTCTCAGCTTTTTTCCATGGTCACGCTACCAGTGCTTAAGTGGCTGCGTGTAGTGCTTCTTTGCTGCCTTCTACATCTCCTGAATAGAGTAGCTGAAGTCGACGTATCTTAGGTTAACCTACCTGGGCATCCACACGGTGGCAAGTCGACCACTGACGCTGCCCTGTCGACTCTGCTTCTGCTTCTCGTGAAGGTGGAGTTCCGGAGTCAACGGGGAGAGCGCTCGGGGATCGATGTATTGCGTCTACACTACACACGATAAATTGATTCCCGATAGATCGATCGCTACCTGCCGGGTAATGTAGACGTACCAGTGTCCAGAGCAATCATGGCATCTCTGAGCCTGGCCTCCTCATGTTCCCATAACTTCCCAGCTGCCCCTGCTCCTGTGCATTTACCTGGGCTAAGGGATGCAGGCAAAGCTGCTGTCTCTGCTGGTATTGACTCAGTGCCTTTGATCCTGGTCATCGCTGCAAGCATTTCAAGCAGTGCCTTAGCTCACAGCCATGAGGGCTTGCTTGTCCCTGAGAGACCCTGCTTTCCTCCTACTCAAACCACAACTGCTTTCAAAGCCTCAGAGCTCACGCAGGCCTGCTGCTATGCTCACTCTGCTCACTAGGTGGAGAGATAGCAGCTTAGCACAAACACTGCAGCTGGACTCAGCTGCTTGTCCTTTGTCTCCTACCCTGGATTGTCCAAACTGACAGTCGGCCTTTTCCTGCCCCACGCTGCTTTCTCATGGCTGAAATCCTGTTCCTTTTGTGATTCTCCGACCACCAGCTGCAAGCCCAATGAATTTCAGTTTCCTTTCAAATTGATTGTTCCTCTTTCATCTTCCCATGTCCCCTGATGACATCTTTAGATTATATTTTGGACGGGACAGTTTCTGAAATGCCATTATTTTATCCTCTTGAAGGGTGAATATGGAAGATTTTCTGCCAGACAGGACCTGAGTTAAGGTTTCTGTGTTTTCCCCTGCATTCCTGCCTCTCTTGTAGGTTTCAGAGCTGCTGGGGAGTGTTATCTAGTGGCTAAAGCACACACAGGAAACTGGGACATTTGGGTTTTGCTCTTGGCTCTGCCAGTTGGCTGTGTGATGCTGGGAAAATCACTGCATCGCCTTGTGACTCAGTTTCCCCATCTGTGAAATGAAGGTGAGAAATAAATTCCTTCTTCCTTGAGGTGTTGGGGAGAAATTAATTCCTGGTTTAGATTCCCAGAGGAAAGGTGCCTGAGAAGGGAGCTTTGAATTGTACAAATGCCAGAATTCTGAACTCAGGTCTTGGTACTGAAGCTAGGTTACAGAGGGAATAATATCAGAGGGGTAGCCGTGTTAGTCTGGATCTGCAAAAGTGAAGAAGAGTCCTGTGGCACCTTCTAGACTAAAAGATGTATTGGAGAATAAGCACATCTGACAAACTGGGTATTCACCCACGAAAGCTTATGCTCCAATACTTCTGTTAGTCTATAGGGTGCCACAGGACTCTTTTTCGCTTTTGAGAGGAAGGACTGATTTTCCAAGCCCACTTTCCTGGCTCTCTAAAATACTTTAATCCTCTGTTAGGAAAGCAAGAGAGCACCTCATCACTCTTAAATCTATTTATCCTCACCCCTCCCCCGTACTTTCAGCCCTCAATTACAGATGGGGAATTGAGGCTGCTGGACTTGCAGTTCCCAAACCCTTGTGTGAGCATCCACATTACATTATAAACCTGCGTCTACTCTTGCTAAACCCAGATCTCAAAGCCATGCTAATGCATCCGTACTTCATTATGGTCTACAGCTTGCCTGCACAATGACAGGGCTTGGGCTCAAACCCAGTTCAGAGCCTGGACTCAGGCCTGGTCTACCCAAGACAGTCATGTTAACATAAGGCAGCTTATATCAACCTAATTATTCACACTACAGTCTTGTCCCACCAACATCAGTGCCCTGCCACACTGACATCATAACTCCACCTCCACGAGAGGCATAGCACGTAGGTTGGTGTAGTTAGGCCAATGCAGCCTCTGTGTAGAGGCTGCTTTACCTACACCTGCTGTTGGCTATCTTGTCAATTTCAGGGCTGGAGCTGTGAAATTGACAGGAAGATTAGGAGGCTAGAGCCAGGCTGCAGGGACACAGAAGGCTGGGCGGCTGCCTCCCTCTTCCAGCTTGGAGGGGGGAGCCGAGAGCATCGGGGGCAGGTGGGCTCCTGGCAGGGAGCTGCATGGAGCTGAGAGTCTCTCCACCTACCACCTAGCCTCTCTTCAGTCAGTGGAAAAGCTGTTGGTGAGGACACGCACCACCAACAGAAGGAGAGTAGTGTGGACATCATCCACCACAGTAATTACTAACATAGGTCAAGTTAAGTCTGTAGTGTAGACGTGCCTTCTGTGTGTACTGTAGATATACCCTGAGTGACTTGCCCGAGGCAGTAGAGGGAATGGAACATAAGTCTCCCACTCACTGCGGTTAGTGCTCTAATCACTAATCCTTCCCTTAGGGTCAGCCTGTGTCTTTTCCTGGTGGACGGGGCATGGGCAGGGCACCTCCCCACTTATATGCCTCACGCAATCACAGAGAGAGATGGACAAACTCATTTTGCTTAATCTCAAGCCATCTCAAAGATCAAGGGCTTAAAAGTTGAACATTGGTGGCATTTTTCATCCTGAGAAATAAAGGGAGAAGGCAGAGAGAGAGAGAGGATGAGGAGAGGACCTAGGGGTTACAGTGGATGAGAAGCTGGATATGAGTCAACAGTGTACCCTTGTTACCAAGAAGGCTAATGGCATTTTCGGTTGTATAAGTAGGGGCATTGCCAGCAGATCAAGGGACGTGATCATTCCCCTTTATTCAACATTGGTGAGGCCTCATCTGGAGTACCGTGTCCAGTTTTGGGCCCCACACTGCAAGAAGGATGTGGAAAAATTGGAAAGAGTCCAGCGGAGGGCAACAAAAATGATTAGGGGCTGGAGCACATGACTTACAAGGAGAGGCTGAGGGAACTGGGATTGTTTTGTCTACAGAAGAGAAGAATGAGGGGGGATTTGATAGCTGCTTTCAACTACCTGAAAGGGGGTTCCAAAGAGGATGGATCTAGACTGTTCTCAGTGGTACCAGATGACAGAACAAAGAGTAATGGTCTCAAATTGCAGTGAGGGTGGTTTAAGTTGGATATTAGGAAAAACTTGTTTACTAGGAGGGTGGTAAAGCAATGGGATGGGTTATCTAGGCAGGTGGTGGAATCTCCTTCCTTAGCGGTTTTTAAGGTCAGGCTTGACAAAGCCCTAGCTGGGATGATTTAGTTGGGGATTGGTCCTGCTTTGAGCAGGAGGTTGGTCTAGGTGACCTCCTGACGTCCCTCCCCACCCTGATATTCTATGATCCTATGAAAAGCCCAGAGAAAGAATAGAGTGACAAATACGGTCAAGAGAAAACCTTTCATACAAAAACACAGGGTGAGATTTTGCCAGGCACAGCCCAGAATTCACAGCTAGGGCCAGTGCCGGAAAGGCTCATTTGCAGCACCCCAGAAACCCCTTGGCGTGAGGCAGACTGAATGGTGTGGCCGGAAGTCATCACACACTTTAAACTCCAGCAAAGTTCTCTCTTGCTGAGGCAGAGAGATAACACAAAGTGCCTTGCTGAGGCAGAGAGATAACACAAAGTGCAATAAAACGCCCGGGGTACCAAGTCTCCAAGCCTGGCTCAGTTGACTCAGGCTTGCAGAGCTCAGGCTGTGGGTCTAAACATTGCAGTGTAGACATTTGGACTCAGGCTGGAGCTTGGTTCTGAGACACTCCCCCTTCCAGACATGGGGTTTCAGAGCGTAGCCTCCAACCCAAGTGCAACCATCAACGCTGCAATTTTGAGACCAACCCCGGCCCTGCTGAAGGTTGACATTCCCACAGTGGCTTAGGGTGCTGGGTTCACAGAGTGGAGCCTTATAGGTTTAAAACCACAAAGAGTCCACTTCTGACTCTTTAAAGTGCCCCATTGCACAAGAACATCAGGCCACAGGGTGAGATTAAGGATAGGGAAAGGTAGCACATATCAAAGGAATGGCTTCTTCGCTCAACGTTTAGTCATGCTCTGGAATTCCTGGTTGGGCTCTGGATGGATTTTCAAAGGGCTGGATACTTTCAGGACCAATAATAATACTTGTACTTTTGCATGAACAGATAAGTCTAAAAAAATATGCCTATATTTTCTTGGAGCCAGCCATTTGGCCACAGGGTTGCGGAAAAGCAATTCCTCCATGAGAAGCGGCAAACAACCGACTAAGGCCTTAGATTTATACGCGGTTGAGAGGCTGCTCTGTATCTCACTTCCCTGGGCATGAGTTACAATGAGCAATAAAAAGAAAACCCATGCATCAATGCCACACAGCCTGAATAATCCAAGATCCTGCCTATTAACTGCTGAAGAGAGTCTTTCTTCACTCTCATTAGAGACCTTGCCAGCTACCCGGGAGTAAATTTTTCCCTACATGTAGGAGTTTGCTCTGGCGGCCAGACTATGGGACCCAGAGCCAAGTGTCATTGGTCCTGTTCCCACATCTGAAAGAAGAGCTATTTAGCACTTAAAGCTAGTGACTGGAAATGTGGATGTGTGACGGCATGGACTAGGCCCAGAGGCCCCCTGCTGGAGTCTTCACAGCCCTGTATCACCCCAGCCCAGAATAGAGCAGTGAAGAAGTCCTCCGGGCAGCCTAGAGTGGCTGCAGAGAAGCAACCAATTGGAGGGGCTGCTGCAGAGACCAGTCAGGAGCCAAAAAGACCCTATATAAGACAAGCAGCGGAGCAAAGAAGTTCAGCTCCTGCCTGGAGCTTGGACTAAGTGCTGGCTGGCTGGATGAGCAGCAGGACCCTGGAGTGATTAACTCCAGCTTCTCATGGAGCTTCCTGTTTCCTGCTGCTTCCCTGAACCTGCTGAGGAGAACAGGCAGTCAACTGAAATAGTAGAAGCCAGTTAGGCCCTTAAGGCACTGCTAGCTTCCCTCACTCAGGCCCTGCTACTAGCCTGCTTATTTGTCCCCTTCAACTGGCTGAGTTTGATGCCGTACTCCAGGAGCATCTAAGAAGAGTCACCGCCCAAGAAATGTACACACACCACTACCTTGGAAAACAGTGAGATCATACAGTTACTGGCAACAAAAGTCAAACAGATGATTGTGGCAGATCTGAAGTCAGCCAGATATTACTCTGTTATTCTGGACTGCACACCTGCCATCAGCCATACAGAACAAATGACTTTAATGGTGCATTTTGTAAGAACAACAGAACCTAGTGAAAATGTCCCTGCAATGGTGACTGACAGAGCATTTTCTAGAATGTATTGACATTGATGATACTACAGGAGCTGGTATGACAAATTTGCTTCCTAAAGCTGGAAGATACGGGAATTGCGATAGCTGACGTGAGAGGTCAGGGCTACAATAATGGTGCCAACATGAGAGCAAAAAATTAGAGGAGGGAAGACACAGATTCAAGGGTTAAGCCCTTGAGCTTTTTCTGTCTCATGCAATTCTCATTCACTGAACTTGGTGGTCAGTGATGCAGCATCAGCTTCTAATGAGGCTGCTGAATTTTTTAATGTAATTCAGGCCTCTATGTATTTTTCTCTGCATCAACTCATCAGTGGCAAATTTTGAAGCAACATCTGGGAACATCCTCGCTGGCACTGAAACCACTGAGTGCCACATGATGGGAAAGTCGAGTGGAGGCGATAAAGCCTATCAAACACCAAATTGGGAAGCTAGATGATGCCATAGTTGCCATTATGGAGGATAATGCTATGAAAGGAACTGTTTGTGGGAGAACAGTGGCAGAGGGAAATGGAATGACCAGAAACGTACATAACTTCAAATTTCTGTGTGGCTTAGTGTTGTGGCATGACGTACTGTTTGAAATAAATGTTGTAAGCAAGAGACTCCAAGTTGACCTTGATATATCTGGAGCAATGGAACAACTGGACAAAGCAAAGTCATACTTAGTCTTACTGGTCAGATGAGGGATTTCAAAATGTTCTGAAGAGTGCACAGAAGTTGGCAGAAGAACTTCACACTGCAGCTATTTTCCCACCCATTCAAAAATACAAGAGTCACTGAAGAAGAAGACATTTTGATTACGAGGCACGGGATAATCCCACAAGAGACCCCAAACAACAATTCAGAGTTAAATTCTTTAACCAGGTGCTAGATTGTGCAATATGGTCAGTTGAGAATGTTTCATGCAGCTCAAGGAACACAGCAATATTTTTGGGATGTATGATATTCCAAAACTCCACACTGTACCCGAAGAAGACCTACACCCGCAATGCAGGGCACTAAAGACAGTGACACATGATGACATGCGCGATATTGATGTGCGTGATTTAGGTGATGAGCTGAAAGCCCTTTCAAGATACATTTCAGCAGGATCAACTCCAAAGGCTGTTCTGGAATATATGTGCACAAATAAGATGACCACTTTCTTTCCAAATGCTTTTGTTGCTCTGCGCATACTTCTAACACTTCCTTTAACTGTTGCCAGTGGAGAACGCAGCTTCTCCAAGCTGAAGTTAATAAAAACACATCTAGGCTCCACAATGACGCAGGAGAGGCTGGTCGGCCTTGCAACCATCTCAACAGAACATGAGCTGGCCCAGACTGTGGACCTGCAGGAAGCTGTTCAAACCTTTGCAGCCAAGAAGGCCCGGAAAGCACCACTTTGATTATTCAAACAGATGAAAATGCCAGTGTTTACTCTGCAGACAAGAAAAGTGGAAGTGGAATGTCAGTGTGTCTGACCTCGGGAGTTTGTTGCAATGGTTAATCTCTCTCTCTGTGCCTACACCGAATTTGTCTGGCTTCAGCTTCTAGCTCCTGGTTCTTGTCCTGCCTTTCTCTGCTAGATGAAAGACCCCTTTCAGAGCAGGTATTTTCTTTCTGTGGAGGTACATATCCACTGTAATTAAATCACTGCTCCATCTTCTTTTTGATAAATGAAAGAAATTAAGCTTTTCTGTCATCCTGGCTACGGCACTCAGGGAGGTGGACTTACTACAGCAGTAGAAAAACCCGTCTGGACACAGTAGAAAGTGTCTACACTGAAGCACTACAGTTGCGCCCCTGCAGCTGTGCTGCTGTAGCATTGTTAAGTGTAGACATAACCTTAGTGCCACTTGTGGTAGCTCTCTGATGTAGATACGTCGGTTAGGATCTAGACTGGGAGCAGTGGAGTTAAGGTTCCCACTAAGATCTGGACTGAAATCAGCTTCCTGTGGATGATTGGGACTGAGTCCACATTGCTACTCATGTCTCCCTCTGATCAGTAACCATATGAGTCACCCAGTTTGATACACTTCCTCAGAGAGTAGGAAATGACAATGAAGCTGATAAGCTTTCATTTCCTTCCATTCCGAGCCTATCCCAGCTCCATCTGAGAACAAGAGCTGTCACATGATTAAATTAGGGGGAAGTAAATGTAGGGCCACAGGCTGCATTGCACAGTGTAAGGTCGGGTGGTGGAATTCAGTGCCCACAGCAAGTCATTGAGTTCTTTTGCTGGGTTTTCTAAAGGGAGGGAACACTATTTGTACCCGCTAATGGCCAAGGCCAGAGGCCTGCCAGAGTCAGAAGGCTTCATTCCTCATAGAAAGAACTGCAGAACTAGCTAGGTCCATTATAGCTGGTGCATCACAATGGGGCAGGGAGAAGGTCCAGGGAGAGAGCACTGCACTAGAATTAAAAACACTGGGGTTCCGCTGCCGATGCACAATCTCAGACAAGCCACTTCATGCCTCCCACTCCTTGTCTATTTCGATGGTACACTGTGGCAGAGAATGTCTCTCTCTTTGGGTCTGTGCAGTGCCCACAATGATGAGGCTCTGATCTCCTGTAGGTGCTACGATCATAATAGTGCACCAAGTATAGCACTGGAGGCTTGATGGACCACGAATCTCACCCAATGGGGCAGTTCGTATGTCAAAAGTAGAAATAAGGCCCAGCTAGAGGCCCAGATTCAGCTTACCCAAGCCTTGCAACTGGCCTCTTACTCACTAGTGGGCAGAAGCAATGCCCTGGCTCTTTGAGCAAATTTGGATCCAGATCTGGCCTTTGTCACCCATACCATTTTCTTTCACCCCACACGAATAGTTCAGTGACCAGGGGACAAGCCCTTTATGTACAAGGGTGATGAGCCCTTTATTCACATAGCTGGAGTTGTGTAATGTAGGCTGACGTAGACCTGCCCTTATACGTGGCCTACAGATGCCTTAATCTTGGAATGCTCATCATTTTACAGAGCTTGCGTCTCTGAACAGATAAACCAACATTGAGTATTCTACGGTGAAAGGCTGTATCATCTTTCTTGCAAGCTGTATTGTTTTGGGCTATTATGGTAGCATACTGTAGTACTTTGCTTTACAAGGATGGATGGCTAGATAGACTAATGAACAAGGGTATTAAATCTTTGGAAGATACAGGCTAAGCACCTAATCCAAAATGCTTGAAGAGCCGTATACGTCTTTCATAATTTGTAATTACTATTTACAGTTCCTGCCATAACTGTCCATCATGTTGGTTGAAAATGACAATGAACGGTTGCTTACAGTCCGAGTGCAAGAAATAAAATAAAAAAACAGTAGTTTGCCTTCTGGGATATTAAAACACTCCCTTCATGCACTTAGCCAACTAGCCCATCTAATGGGGTCCATTTTACTTTGTTTTATTTTGCAAGGGAAGCAGCGATACCAGTGCGCTTAATTGCAAACACATGATCTCCAACCGTTTGACTCCTGTGGTGTAATTCTAGAGATATGCAGCTGCACCTCAATGTGTTGTGCAATAGACAACTTGGTTCAAGTCCAGGAGGAATGGAACAAGGAATTTTCTCTGAACGTAAAGCTTTAAAAATGCTGTGTGGGGTGCGGGAAATGATCATCCTTTTCTCTCTCTTTTTTTTTTTTTTTTGGAACGCTCAGCACTTTATTGCTGCTTTCAGAAAAACCCAACCAAAGTGTGGCTGGAGAACCCAAACTTCTAAAACCATCAAACAAACAAGAGCAAAACAGTGTTTTCCAAACGTTTGCAAGGCTTTTGGAGTGGCCTGCGCATTGAAGCTGGAAAGAGAATGTATTTGGCTGAGGACCGTGGAAATCAAGTGTGTTTCTTTTGGCTGTGGCCTGAGAGATCTGGGGCAAAATGTTATGCATTTTGTTTTTCATTAGTTGGAAGAGATTTTGCTAGGGAAGAGATGGAGGGGAGGGCTTTGTCCTTAGATGAAACTGAGGAACATAATTCCTTGTAAAACAGATACTTTTGGAAACTTTTACTCAGTTGATGGAATTGGAATGTAGCTCTGTTTCACAGACAGGGATAGGGAATCACATCTTGAGAGAAAACACACTCATCTTTTCCTACACTCCATCCACCTAAAGCTTCAAATCCAATATGATACCCGAAACAGGTGCTATGTCACGTTTACACTATGGTTAGCTCACATTCTCTGGGAACAAATCATCTGAATGTGGATCTACCTCTTAAACAGCTGAGGAATCAGTAATAAATGGAGTTTTCTTTGTCCCTAGGGAGGTGGCCCTGAGGTATTTACTTAGTTTAAAGGGATACAGTCTATGGGATGTAAGTAAACTGGAGCAGAAATTCAGTCTTTAGGCTAAAGGGATCCAAAACTCTTCTGAAGGAAGAGAGAATGAACTTAGTGCAATGGGAGTCCCACAGACTGCCCTGGAGGACCGAGGTCTCTGTTTACTCACAGAATAGGGGAGCAACATGGTAGGTGCATCACATCTATGGCTTCTCCCCATCCACTGTGTCAGTAACCTATCAAAAAAAGAAATAAAGTTGGTTTGGCATGATTTGTTCTTGACGAAACCCTGTTGACTATTCCTTATAATCCTATTATCCACAAAGTACTTACAAACTCTTTAATAATTGCTCCAGTATCTTTCTAGGTATCAAAGTTAGGCTGAATGGTCTATAATTTCCTGGGTCCTCCTTGTTTCCATTTCTAAAGATCGGTACTATGTTTCGCCTTCTCCAGTCATAGAAGCATAGAATATCAGGGTTGGAAGGAACCTCAGGAGATATCTAGTCCAACCCCCTGCTCAAAGCAGGACCAACCCACCTTAAATCATCCTAGCCAGGGCTTTGTCAAGCTGGGCCTTAAAAACCTCTAGGGATGGAGATTCCACCACCTCCCTAGGCAACCCATTCCAGTGCTTCACCACCCTCCTAGGGAAATAGTTTTTCCTAATATCCAAACCAGACCTCCCCCACTGCAACTTGAGAGCACTTTTTCTTGTTCTGTCATCTTCCACCGCTGAGAATAGCCTACTTCCATCCCCTTTGGAACCCTGCGTCAGGTAGTTGAAGGCTGCTATCAATTCCCCCCTCACTCTTCTCTTCTGCAAACTAAATAAGCTCAGTTCCCTCAGCCTCCCCTCATACGTTGTGTGCCCCAGCCCCCTAATCATTTTTGTTGCCCTCCGCTGTACTGTCTCCAATTTGTCCACATCCTTTCTGCTGTGGGGGGCCCAAAACTGGATGCAATACTCCAGATGTGGCCTCACAGTGCCGAATGGAAAGGAATAATCACTTCCCTCAATCTGCTGGCAATGCTCCTGCTAATGCAGCCCAATATGCCGTTCGCCTTTTTGGCAGCAAAGGCACACTGTTGACTTATAGCCAGCTTGTCAGGAAAGGTTCTACCAGTCCCAAAGGATCGGACACATCACCTCCCAGGTTAATGAATATTTCAGATCTCACCCAAATACACATATACAGCCAATTCTTATTAACTAAACTAAAATGTATTTTTAAAAAAACCAACGAGAGTATGGTTAAAAGATCAATATACAGACAGACATGAGTTCAATTCTTAAGATTCAGATTCATAGCAGAGATGATGAGCTTTGTAGCTGCAAAGAGTTCTTTCAGAAATAGTCCCTAGGTCATAGTCCAGTGTTTATATCTCAGGGCGATCCAGTTAGAACTGAGAGCTGAGTTCTTGTGGCTTGTCCTCCCAGATCAGCTTAAGGTTTCATGCAGGGGAAGCCCAGTATCAGGACCCAAGGACCTTTTATACAATTTCATGTCCTCTTTGGCAAGCTGGAGTTCCTTGGGGAACAAAAGGTAATTAGGATGACTTTGAAGGAGGTCCATCACAGATACTTAGCTATATGAATTAACGTAAGGCAATTGGCTTGTTCTTCCACGTTCACAGATAATGTGCTATACATTTCAAAGAGAGATGGATACAGAGAGATCTTGTGTTTACAATTCATTTAATGCTAGGATATTCTTTTGATCTCTGAATTAACAGAACACCATAGACTGGGACTGTTGATTACATTGTTTACCCTACTCGGACGTATGTAAATACACAAACATTACTCCCCACATGTCTTTTGAGGGTTATTTATTTTGCAGGATGTTTAACCCTTTCTGGCCATGCATCACAATAACACTACTTTATTTCTTAAAATCCAGAACCTTAACATACAAGACCAAAACGAGAGAGAGAAAAAACAGGCTGCTCCCTGAGGCAGAGAGGCCCAATTCACTCCATTTACTCTAGGCTGGCTCTTTGCAGACTGACTAAGAAGCCCGATCACATTCTTCCCTACAGAGCTCCCTAGCCTGCCAGCAGAACCAGGAAACCCCTTAGAACTTAACGGGATAACTTGCCATTTTAGCACTGTTTTCAATGTACCACAGCAATGATGCTTGGTGATCCATTAAGACTTCACTCACTGTGTCCAGATGGCAAACAAGTGTTCCCATTAACTGTCATGAGAGGCAAGTGGGGAGTGGGGCGGGGTAGGAGGGAGGAGCCTGATTCTATCCGGATAGTGGTGCAACCCCAATGACTTGAATGGAGTTGCTGTGTGATAAATGACAGGAGAACCTTGTTTATCATTTTTTCTGATGTGGGTGTGATGAACGCAGGTGTATCTTGAGGCTACTGTATTTGACTTTATAATGTGTGTTCTCTATCTCTGTGAGCCATGGATTGTATATTCGCTTATTGTTGCAGCAGGTTACCCAGCTTCGCCTGGGAACGAGAGTCAATGGGGGGTAATTACTGCAGTCCCTGGGACCAGTAAACCTCTCCAGAGATCTCTTAGGAGTGAACTGTGTATACCAGTTCACGCTGAGTTCAAGAAACAGCGAGGACACAAGAGGCAGCAGAGTAAAAGGTTGAACGACTGGAGAGGCCTTGATTGTGATCCAACAAATAGACAGGAAATTTGCTTTTGAGACCTTTTATTGTTTTATATGTTTTCTCTGTATTGCTTCTCTCCTCAATTAAAAGTACTGTGTTTTGAAAGCGCTTTATACGTGCTGGCATACACTGTTCATAGCCCCCTGGGAGAACACAAAGCCCAGGTGCTCGAATTTGGGATAATCACAGTGAATTTAAGTGCAATTCACGTGTATTGAAAACTGTTAAAATTACAATCTATCTCTTTAAGTTGTAAGTGGTTTCCTGGGCCTGCTTACAGGCTGGGCAGCTTGGTAGAGAAGCGTGTGATCTGGCTTCCCAGAAGTCAGTCTGCAAAGATCTAACTTAGAGCAAGGTGGGATGAGTTTGGCCTCTCTGCCTTAGGGAGCAGCCTGCTTTGTCTCTCTCTGGTTTAGGGGTCTTGTATGTTAAGGTGCTGGATTTTAAGAAATAAAGTAGTGTGACGTTGCAACCTTCGAGCAACAGTATTTTATGGTTTTGTCTAACTTCTCTGTGTGTATGCCAGGAACTTAACAGCCCACAGCCTGGTCAGAAGGGAGAGGGATGTGGGTTTCTGCCCAGAGAGATGATGAACAGAGGCCATCCTTGAGCAGATCACAGGGGCTGCGGAGGGAAGGGGGCAATCAGGTCAAAGGTGCAGTTATCCCAAAACTGTGACAGTGGGCACCTGTTTATTAGGAAGTGGCCTTAGGCCATCAGGACTAGTGGGGTGAGAATAACACTTGCCTGTAGGCTAGCTCACTACGATATGGTCTGAGCAGGGTGATGGTTGAACATCTCTGCATCTTGCACAGAGCCCTCCAGTGTGTAAGGCTGCAGATTAGGACTTAGATGATCTGGGTACTCTAACCTCCTGTCACAGGCTTGGTGGGTGACCTTAGGAAAGTCACTTCCCCTCTCTATGCCTCAGTCTCCCCTCTGTAAAATTATTTTACCCATGGATGGTGCGGGGAGGTTGAGTCCTACCCCCAAGGGGTGAGAGGGTGAGGAGTTGCAGAGCAAATTCACCCTGCACTCACCCTATAGCGGCAGTTCCTGTCCCAGAGGTCTAGGCCCAGCTCCCTGCTCTGGGCACTGTGACCTATTGCTTGGGGTCATAGTGCCCCTCAACTTCTGTGCCAGGTCACAGTGCCCAGAGTGAGGAGCTGGGCCCAACCCCATGGGGTGAATGCAGAGTGGGGTTTTTCTTGTATACATTGTTTTTCTCACTGTTAAACATTTATGCCTTATTTCCAGTCTGAATTTGTTCAGCCTCAACTTTCAGCCATTAGATCATGTTACTGGGATACGTAAAACTTTTTAGTGTAAACAAAGGGCACGAAGAAAGAAAAGGCAAAGTAGCTGGATTACAGGAGGTCAGTTTCAGAGCTGAGGCTGGATCCCAGGTGTCCTAACTCAGCCCTAGCCGCTAAAATCCCACAGCTTCCCACCCACTCTGAATGGGATGGGAGCACCTAACTCCCATAGGCTCCTTTACAAATCCCAGTCTACAAATGTTGTAATAAACAATAGAGCAGTGGCAAATCCCCATGGCAACTGGGATGCACAACCCTATGTGTTGCTTAGCCCTCGCCAAGGACAGCCTAAGGATCTCTTCTCTGTTAGGAGCCTCAGACTGGTTTATGGGGCAACCTGTCCAGAGACTCTCCAGCACAGAGTACTGCAGCCATTGTCTCTTATGCTAGAGCTGGAAGGGGTCTTCCACAATGCCTGCACTAGGGGAATGTTCTCCTGGCTGGATATGTGTCATTTGGGGCTTCTGTATGCCATCCCAGCACAGCAAAGGTGAGGAACTGCCCTGATCTCAGCTTCCCTGAACACGTGAGAAACAGCATGGTCTTCCAAGCGGCACTCCTTTCCCTTAATCTTTCCTTGTTTTATAGGATCCTCAAGCAAATGTTGTTTTATGGGCTCCTCAAGCTGCGTTTGTTAAAAACACATCAGCAGAACAAAATATTTTACAGCCTCACCTGGCTGAGCAAATTCTTTTTAAAAATCTTAAATAAACCTGTTTTTAAAAAGTACCTTTGGAGCAAGGAAATGTATTATTATGGTAATTGTCTAATGCTAATTATACTTATTACTATAATAACCGTTTTGTTGTCACACAGATAAAACGGATTACATCATTTGTAAGTGCCAGGGGCAAATAATGGCTCTGAAGCAGGCAGGCACGCAAGTTATGTGGGTTTTCTTGTCTGAGTTGGGCAGCTGAGACCTCAGGAAGAGGTTCTGAGCTGGACGTCCATTCCCAGCAATAGGGCAATCGGAGCTCTATTGATGCCAGATCATTAGCTGGTGTGAAAATCAGCCTATGTCCAGTAAAATCAAGTGGGAAGGTGGGTCCAATCCGTGTTTGCCTAGAACGTAGGTGAGGTGGGTTCAAGTCCCTGAAATGGCAAGTCACTTGGGAACAAATTTTTTAAAGATACCTACAAAGGCTGAAGGGTGGTTTACAGAAACATCCAAGTGCCTTAAATGCCTAGCTTGCATTGACTTTCCATGGGAGACAGGCAACCAGTACCTATGCGCATCTGGCCCTTAGGGTATGTCTATACTACCCGCTGGATCGGTGGGCAGTGATCGATCCAGCGGGGGTCGATTTATCATGTCTAATCTAAATGCGATAAATCAACCCCTGAGCACTCTCCCGTTGACTCTGGTACTCCACCGCCGGAAGAGGCGCAGGCGGAGTTGACGGGGCAGGTTTGGACCAGGGTTTATGCTCTTTGGCTCAGTTCCTCATCTGTGCAATAGGGATGATGATACAGCATTCCCTAAGAGGCATCATCAGAAGAAATATATTAAAGATTGTGAGATGCTTAGATGCTATGATAATGGGGGCTGTATAAATATCTTATCTAGATACACCAGCTGAAAACCTTGCTCATTAAGAACTTAGCATCTTTTTATTACTTCACAGCTTGTTTGCGGTTCAATCCCGAAGTCAGCAAATAGTAACTGAATTGTTCCGATGCATCATCTTTAGTTTCTTGGCTGTTTGTGAACTGTTCACTTGGAATAGTTGGGATTTGCGTTGTGTGATTGGTCAGATACATCACCTGGCCTTGTTTCTATTCTCCGGTGGATGACTGTTTTCAAATGAAAGAATGAACATTGGAAATAAATTGTGCTAAACTTCATGAAACTTTTGCATGTTCTTTTTTTTTATTTTTTAACAAACAACATAGAGGAATCCAGAAACTGGAACAGATGCTTTTGATCAGTTAAAATACATGGATAAAATAAGTCTATTTATTTTATTTTATTTTTTTTCCACAGCCAGCTTTTCAAACGCCTTAGGCATGCCAGAGCAAGACTAATTTACGTGTGCAAATCAGGAGATTTTTGCATGCTAATGACTACTTGCACTGTTACCAGTTTTGCATGTGCAGTCATGCCAAGTGTACATCCAACTATTGTTTAGAAATCAGACCCTCTGTTTTATATAATTTGCCCATCGAAAAATCTAGGTACATGCAGTCACCATGAGTTTTCAATGATAATGGCCAATACTCTGCAATCACATCCGCCAACTCCTTTAGCACTCTCAGATGCATTGGATCCGGCCCCATGGACTTGTGCTTGTCCAGCTTTTCTAAATAGTCCCGAACCATTTCTTTCCCCACAAAGGGTTGATCACCTCTTCCCCATACCGTGCAGTGCAGTAGTCTGGGAGCTGACCTTGTCTGTGAAGACAGAGGCAAAAAAAGCATTGAATACATTAACTTTCTCCACATCCTCTGTCACTAGGTTGCCTCCCTCATTTAGCAAGGGGCCCACACTTTCCTTGACTTTCTTCTTGTTGCTAACATACCTGAAGAAACCCTTCTTGTTACTCTTAATATCTCTTGCTAGCTGCAGCTCCAAGTGTGATTTGGCCTTCCCGATTTCGTTCCTTCATGCCTGAGCAATATTTTTATACTCCTCCCTGGTCATTTGTCCAATCTTCCACTTCTTGTAAGCTTCTGTTTTGTGTTTAAGATTAGCAAGGATTTCACTGTTAAGTCAAGTGGTCGCCTGCCATATTTACTATTCTTTCTACACATCGGGATGATTTGTTCCTGTAACTGCAATAAGGATTCTTTAAAATACAGCCAGCTCTCCTGGACTCCTTGACCCCCTCCCCTTGTTATTCTCCCAGGGGACCTTACCCATCAGTTCCCTGAGGGAATCAATGTCTGTGGGTTGCATTCTAGGGCTAGATTTGGCTCTATTACCTTCTGCGTTCCTACTGAAGTCAATGGGTGGCCCAGGAGACCTCAATATCCCTCTATAACCAAGCTGGGGTAGATTCCTGCATATCCAGCTACACAAATGAAAAGCAGCCTTCAGAAACTCCTCTCCCCATGCTCACTAGCGAGCTACGGCCAAGGTGAGAGAGGTCTTTGTGTTGGTTATATGAAGATGCTTATGGCCCCACTGAGTCTGGTGAATGAGTGCTAAATGCTCTTTGCAGGTGCAGTGGGTCTTTCCCCATATATGGGGGAGATTGATAGGTCTGCGTGCTCTTCTGGGAATTTGCGTGAATGGTACCCAGTTTTGCACGCTCAGTTCTGGGCTTGCTCATCCGTTGCTTTGATTTGCACACTCAGACCGGTGAATTTCATGCCCATTACCCTGATTTGCACACCGTATTGTCTGCTCTGCACACCCAGCTCTCTGATTTGTGCCCACAATGCCTTGTGTTGCAGGCCAAGGTCTTTGTATTTCATATTCAGTGTCATGCTTTGCATGCTCAGTTCCTTGCTCTGCATCCTGCGTCTCCTGCTTTGCATGTCCAGCACCTTGCTTTGCACTCACAGCACCCTGCATGGCATGTGCAATTCCTTACTTTGCACACACAAACGCTTCTCTTGCACACACATTTACTTCTCTGATAGGCATGTTTGTCGGCTTGACTTGGGTACTTAGTTTGAAGACGTGGTCCTTCATCTTTCTGAGTGCAATCCTCATGTATTGTCCCCCAAATCCATTCCGCTCATATTTCATCCTTCACCTTCCAACTTTGGTAGCTAAATTACAACGAAAACGAAACAAAAACCAACCCACAATAACAACAATCCTTCAGTCCATCTCACTCAATAATACAAGACATTTTGCCTTCGTGTTTGTGTGTGTATATCTGTCTCTCTCTGGAAACGGCCCCTGCAGCTTATTTTACATGAAGGCAACACAGGTTGATGTATTTTTAAATGGCTTGATTTTATCACCGTGCTTAATGATTTGTCACGTTATTTATTGGACAGCATGCTCTCCGGAGGGATTCATTGCATTAAGGTATAAATAATGTGGCAAATAGTTCAATAGAGCTGTAAAAAAAGTGATTTTGAAAGAAATTGACCAATGTTTGCGACATGTAAACGAAGGTGGTGAATGATAATACATGTCATGCCCTTAAGCGTGAAAATGGGATCCAGGAATACATCAGAAAGTTTCCTAAATGGTAAACAACTAGGAAAAATACAAAACAAAAAAACCCATTGCATCTCATGTTCATCAGTTACTGCACACCACAACACTCAGCACTGCATCCAATAGCAAGGATAGAATGCAGCACCTTCTGCTTCAAAAAAACCAGGTGCCTGACACTTGAACTAAAGGAGAATCTTCTTTGGTGCAGTCAGTATAGGGCATATGATGCACAGTTGAGCAGTTCTGATTCCATGCATAAGAAGGCATATGTTCTGCATGTGTACAGTGCCTAGCACAATAGGGTCTTGGCCCATGTATAGGACTCCCAAGTGACATTATTACCAACCACAAGAGTTAAAAAATAATGAATAAGGCCCCTAAAAATATCATACGACTGGCTTAACTATCATGAGGTAGAAAGAATTAATACATTTTGAGTTCTTTCTATCTGGCTTCTGAAGCTTTCACAGGTCTCTCTTAATGCTTTTCTTCACAATGTCAAGGGCTGGAATCTTTTTTTTTTTTTTTAAATGAAAGGTGAGATTCCCACATCACCCCGTGACTTGAAGCTGTGGCTTCGAGGGGAAAAAAAATCCACCCACCATCTCAGCAAGACTTGTGTAGTACCATAAACCCAGGAGAAAGTGGAAACACTGTAATAATCCCAAAATACTACCAGTGTGGTGGTTTATTCGGGGCCAGTAACATACTGAATTATTATTCAGCTGCTAGAGGAACACCTCACCCTCCCTGATTAGAGATAACAAGCTGGTTCAGCCTGATTGGACTAACCTTGTTATCTCCCACCTGGTTCTTGCCTACCTATTTATACCTGCCCCTGGATACTTCCACTGCATGCATCCGACAAAGTGGGTATTAGCCCACGAGAGCTTATGCTCTAAAAAAAAATTTTAGTTAGTCTTTAAGGTGCCACAGGACTCTTCGTCACTTCTGCAATTCCAGACTAACACGGCTACCCCTCTGATTCTTGACAACATGCAAGGCACTGCATTTAGCTGTATGGAGTGGAAATCCATCAACCTCATGAAGAAACTTGCACAAATACAGACAGATATCATCTTTCTCTCCAAATGCAAACGGATGGACATCATACCAAATGGACTGAAGGTGAAAAATCCATTGCTTTCTACATACTGCACAGACTACAGTGAGAGATTATGCCAGACACTATCTAAGAAACTGAGGAACCACTTGATCAGCATCCTGTACAGCAAACAGGAAAACATCAAAAAAGAGCTTTCCAACCTGGAGACCTTGATAAACAACCAACCCTCCAAACAAACAGACTTTACTAAAATAAGACAGGAGATCTATATTACACACTTCACCTCTCTACAAAAGAAAAAGGACTGCAAGCTATCTAAAATCCTGCCTGCCACATGGGGCCACAGCAGTGGTACCCCTAACTCACCCAGCAGTATCGTCAATCTATCCAGCTACATACTCAGCCCGGCAGAAGAGTCTGTCCTATCTCGAGGACTCTCATTCTGCCCCAGCACCCCCACAAACATGATACAATTCTGCGGTGATCTGGAAGCCTACTTTCGCCGTCTCCGACTCAAAGAATACTTTCAAGACTACATAGAACAGTGCACTGATACACAGACACCATCCCACCAGCAGCACAAGAAGAAGAACTCCACATGGACTCCCCCTGAGGGTCGAAATGACAGTCTGGACTTATACATAGAATGCTTCCGCCGACGTGCACAGGCAGAAATTGTGGAAAAACAACATCGCCTGCCTCACAACCTAAGTCGAGCAGAAAGCAATGCTATCCACAGCCTCAGAAACAACCCTGACATCATAATCAAAGAGGCTGAAAAAGGAGGTGCTGTTGTCATCATGGACAGGTCTGACTACCAAAAGGAGGCTACCAGACAACTCTCCAACACCAATTTCTACAGGCCATTTCCCTCAGATCCCACTGAAGAATATACTAAGAAACTGCACCGTCTCCTCAGGACACTCCCTACACTAACACAGGAACAAATTAACCTACCCTTAGAACCCCGACCGGGGCTATTCTATCTTTTACCCAAGATCCACAAACCTGGAAATCCTGGACGCCCCATCATCTCGGGTATTGGCACTCTCACTGAAGGACTGTCTGGATATGTGGACACTGTACTCAGACCCTATGCCACCAGCACTCCCAGCTATGTCCGTGACACCACCGACTTCCTGAGAAAACTACAATGCATTGGTGACCTTCCAGAAAACACCATCCTAGCCACCATGGATGTAGAGGCTCTCTACACAAACATCCCACACAAAGATGGAATACATGCTGTCAGGAATAGTATCCCTGATGATGCCACAGCACAAGTGGTTGCTGAGCTCTGTGACTTTATCCTCACACACAATTATTTCAAATTTGGTGACAATATATACCTCCAGACCAGTGGCACCGCTATGGGCACCCGCATGGCCCCACAGTATGCCAACATCTTTATGGCTGACCTGGAACAACGCTTCCTCAAATCTCGTTCACTCACGCCCCTCCTCTATCTACGCTACATTGATGACATCTTCATCATCTGGACCCATGATAAAGAAACTCTGGAAGAATTCCACCATGATTTCAACAGCTTCCACCCCACCATCCACCTCAGCCTGGACCAGTCTACACAGGAGGTCCGCTTCCTGGACACCACGGTGCAAATTAATGATGGCCACATCAACACCACCCTATACCGAAAACCTACCGACAGCTATGCCTACCTTCATGCCACCAGCTTCCACCCCGGGCACACCACACGATCCACTGTCTACAGCCAAGCACTGAGGTACAATCGTATTTGCTCCAACCCCTCAGACAGAGACCAACACCTACAAGATCGCCACCAAGCTTTCTCAAAACTATAATACCCGCACAAGGAAATAAGGACACAGATCAACAGAGCCAGATGTGTACCCAGAAGCCTGCTGCTGCAAGACAAGCCCAAGAAAGAAAACAACAGAACACCACTGGCCATCACCTACAGTCCTCAATTAAAGCCTCTCCAACGCATTATCAGTGATCTACAACCCATCCTGGACAACAATCCCTCACTTTCACAGGGCTTGGGAGGCAGGCCAGTCCTGGCCTACAGACAACCTGCCAACCTCAAGCATATTCTCACCAGCAACAGCACACCGCGCCATAATAACTCTAACTCAGGAACCAATCCATGCAATAAACCTCGATGCCAACTCTGCCCACACATCTACACCAGCAACACCATCACAGGACCAAACCAGATCAGCCACACCATCACTGGTTCATTCACCTGCACATCTACCAATGTAATATATGCCATTATGTGCCAGCAATGTCCCTCTGCTATGTACATCGGCCAAACTGAACAGTCCCTACAAAAAAGGATAAATGGACACAAATCAGATATCAGGAATGGCAATATTCAAAAACCTGTAGGAGAGCACTTCAGCCTCACCGGACACACCACAGAAGATTTAAAGGTCAGCATTTTGCAGCAAAAAAACTTCAAGTCCAGACTGCAAAGAGAGACTGCAGAACTGCAATTCATTTGCAAATTTGACACAATCAATTTGGGACTGAATAGAGATTTTGAATGGCTAGCTAACTACAAAAGCAGCTTCTCTTCTCTCGCTATTCACACCTCCAGTTCAGCTGCTAGAGGAACACCTCACCCTCCCTGATTAGAGATAACAAGCTGGTTCAGCCTGATTGGACTAACCTTGTTATCTCCCACCTGGTTCTTGCCTACCTATTTATACCTGCCCCTGGATACTTCCACTGCATGCATCCGACGAAGTGGGTATTAGCCCACGAAAGCTTATGCTCTAAAAAAAATTTTAGTTAGTCTTTAAGGTGCCACAGGACTCTTTGTCACTTCTGCAATTCCAGACTAACACGGCTACCCCTCTGATTCTTGAATTATTCTTATTTTCCTAGAGCAGTGGTATCCAATAGAAATTCAATGCTAGCCACACTTGTGGTTTTGAATTTTTCTTATTTGCCCCATTATAAAAAAGGATTAAAAACATACTACAAATGACATTGCAAATTATTTTTTATTAATATCCCAAATAAGCAGATATTACAAAAAAATATGAATAGGTACTACTAACACAAAATTACTTCAGTGTGACACTTTGCATTCTTTTTCTTGTACCGTAACCCTGAAATCTGGTTCACACATCCACGCATTATGCTCACGCGTTAGCCACAATTCAACAGCCTATTCGCCACATGTGGCTAGTGGCGAACGTATTGGACAATGCCGTCCTAGAGAGTTTCCACTTTCATGTCCCTTTAAAAAATATCTTCACAAAGGGACGCTGTGGCAGAAAGCCAGCTGGCGTAGGGATCAAACTGTGATCCCACGATTCTTTTTTAGACTCTCTGTTCTGGAGGGACCTTGCTGGGTCGTGTATAGAAGGCCTCAGCCCCTTCTGAATGTCCCCTTGGGGTCCTGTCCCAACAGAGGGGAGGAGGGAGCAAAGTAGGTGGACCTAGGCCCTCCCTCTCCACCAGGTCCCAACCCAGGGTCCTCAAGGGGGTGTGCCACTCATTGCTCCACTCCGTTACACTACCCTGTGGGTCTCTTCCTACCAGGCTGGAGCTCCTGTATTTGGGACATGGGCACAATTTTACTAGAACCATAGGGTTAGAAGTGACTGCAAGGGTCATCTAGTCTAATCCCCGGCCACGTTGCAGGATTTGTTGTGTCTAAACCAGAGGTGGGCAAACTATGATCCGTGGGCCACATCTGGCCCATGGGACCATCCTGCCCAGCCCATGGGACCATCCTACCCAGCCCCTGAGCTTCTGGCCAGGGAGGCTAGCCCCCAGCCCCTCCTCTGCTATCCCCCCCATGCAGCCATGCTGGCAGCGCTCTGGGCTGCTTTGGATAAGGGGCAGGGAGTCCCGGGGGACAGTCAGAGGGATAGGGGAGCCGGGGGCGGAGGTTATGGGAGTGGTGGTCAGAGGACAGGGAGCAGCATGGATTGGATAGGCGTGGGAGTCCTGGGGGGCCTGTCAGGGAGTGAGGGTGTGGATAGGGGTCAGGGCAGTCAAGGGACAGGGAGCAGGGGGGTTGGATAGGCTTGGGAGTCCCAGGGGGCCTGTCAGGAGATGCGGGTGTGGTTAGAGGTTGGGGGGTTGGAGCAGTCAGGGGACAGGGAGAGGGGGGCTGGATGGCTCGGGAGTTCTGAAGCTGGGCAGTCAGGGGGCGGGAAGTGAGAGGGGGCTGGATAGGGGGCAGGGGGCAGGCTGTTTGGGGAGGCCCAGCCTTCCCTATCCAGCCCTCCATACAGTTTTGCAACCCCGATGTGGCCCTCGGACCAAAAAGTTTGCCCACCCCTGGTCTAAACCATCCAAGAACGATGGCTATCCAGCCTCCTTTTGAAAACTTCCAGTTAGGGAGCTTCCGTTCCATGGCTTCCCTAGGTAGTTTGTTCCATTTTCCTTTTCTTACAGCTAGGAAGTTCTTCCTGAGACTTAAACTAAATCTGCTGTGCTGTAGTTTGAACCCCTCACCTCTTGTCCTGCCCTCTGTGGGAAGAGAGGAAAAATGTTCTCCATCTCTTTTTTATGACAGCCTTTCAAGGATTTGAAGGCGTTTAGCAAGTCCCCCCTTAATTTCCTCTTTTCCAAGCTAACATACATAGCTCCTTCAGCCTTTGCTCAGATGGCTTGCGTTCCATCACTTTAATGGGAGTAGTAACAGTTTCATCTGCCAGGAGAGTATCAACCTGTTCCTCAGGACCGCTCCTGGGTTTCCTAGCTCCACAGAAAAGCGGCGGCGGGAGAGACTGGGTCATCACTTCCAGAAAGATTTTACCAGTACCGTAGTCACTTTCTGTTCCCACAGCTGCATCAGCCTCGCTTTCCAGTACAATGTATAGCTCCTTCCCCTTTCCCCCAGGCCTGCCAATGCCCTTTTAAAATGTCCCTTCCCAGCCCCATGCCTTGCTCTAGTTTAGTGTGTGGTCTGTAAGCCAAATCACACAGATCTATGGAGGGTTTTTTTACTCTGGCTCTTTCATGGCAGTGCAGTCTGAGATGACAAATGAGACATGTTAGCTGTAAGGAGTAGACTGGAACCTCCGGGAATCTCTGAGAATTTAATCCCTTTATCCCCATCCTCTTGCATGACTTTGGCATGGAAAAACATGCAGCATTGCTTTCCCAAAACAGATATTTGATCTTGACAAACGATGCCACATGATATTACGCGCCAGCTGTAGGACACACAAGTTTTTACTTTTTTTTTTTTTTTTTACAATGTACCACAGTTTAATTGCTTCACACCATGGGGTTATGTGAGACGGTGCAGAGGAGAATGCTCTGGGGTGATCGATCACTTCAGTCAGTCAGGTGGGGTAAAGTGCTGAAAAGAAAAAGGATTTGCTATTTTCATTGCAAAGGGCCACTCGGACAAATGGGAGAGAACAGATTACAAAACCAGCTCCTTGAGCTCTGAAAACCCTTCTGGAGATTTGTGCAAATCCGGTCACTGAACGTTCTCCTCCTTCTCTTGTTTAGCTCGGATGTTATTCCTCTGGAAAGGCTGCCAACGTTTGATTCGACGCAGTCTGCAGAGCATTTCTCCCTAACAAGGCAGCATTGATACACGCACAAAATTGACACCGATTGCTTGTTACTCTACTAATAAGGATCCAAAGCCTGTGGTCCCTTTGCTATGTGAATCTACCTATTGGAGTCGACGGGACTGCTTGTGTGAAGAAGGAACTGTAGGACTGGGCTTGATATCTTACATATGGAACCTCTACCTTGCTGCAATGCAGTTGCCTCTAAAATGCAAAGATGGGCAGAGAATGGTGGACACTGCAAGACCGTAGGAGAATTTTGGTCCAGAATGCTACATGTCACACCTATTCTGCTATGGAGCCTCTAATGTCCTCCCAGAGCAGACAGCACTTGGTGTTTGATAGTAAAGGACTTAAAGTGGCAGTGTTCGACTTCAGATCCTGAAAGACCCAGAGGGCAGAGCTGGGCTTTTAGTTTGGCACGTTATAAAAAAAAAGGGTCATTTGTGAAATCTGGATCCATGGTTGGATTGGATCCTCTTCTGCCCCTCTCGTCCAGCATGAGTTTAGGGGTGTTTGGATCTGGGGTTTTGACTCAGAAACACCCACACAGAATAAAAAGCACAGAGCTCAGGCTGCTCAATAGGAGGCAGTGTTCCCTATTGAGTAGAGCACTGGACTGTGACTGAGGAGACCTGGCTTCTGCCACGAGTTTGCTGAATATCCTTGGACAAATTACTGCCCCATTCTGTGCCTCAGTTTCCCCATCTGTAAAACACATGTAAGGACACTAACCTTCTCTGTACAGTGGTTTGAGATCTGTTGATGAGAAGAACTAGGGATTATTATTAACCTTGCCTGCAATTGATACAATAATATCTACTCACCTTTATAGAACACTGTGTGATCTATGGATTAAAAGGGCTAAATGTTGTTATTAACTTGGAAGGCTAGGCCTAGGATAGTCAAAAGAGCCTAAAGGAGTTAGGCACCCAGGCCCAAATTCTCAAAAGCAGTCAGGTGCATAATTCTCAGTGTGGCCCCAACATCCATCAAATTTCACTCCTCTAGGCCCTTTTGTAAATCCTAGATTTATAGAGCAAAGCTGACGGCACAAGGATTTGCACCTGCAGTGGCAGAACTGCCAAAGGGACTCATAGCTCCCTAAAAGTAGCCCCTCAACCTGTGATCTGATCACGCAAATAAAGCTTTGTCAGTAAAGGAAACCCTTGAGTTCTGTTTTCATTTTGGGTTCCTCTCCAACATATTTATTAATGTATCTGACCATGACATGGCTTTTCCAGCACGAAGGTGCGTTCTCTGCACAAACATTTTAATTGTTTTTCCTAAGTGCAGGAGGGTTACAGTTACTACAATCCCAGAAATGACTAAAGGGATTCCTTCCTGATGATCGAATGTGGAATCCTGCAACCTCCTGCTCAAGGAACAAATGCTCTTTTTAGTAGCCAATTTGATTCACTTTTCAAGGAACATCTTTTCATGCTTTGTGCATTTATTTCCTAATTTTATTATGCCATTTAATTAGACCATGCACATTGGTTTTATTGTTAGAACATGTCCTTGTTTTCTTTATAACTGGATTTCATGGCACTACTGGGACATTTAGGCAAATATCACAGGAACTGTCGAAGTCAGGACTGAGATCTGAGTGGGGCTGCTGCACCATAAATCTAGTCACAGACGGAAAAAGTGGAATATTATTCACAGCATGCAGAGAGCCAGCAATGCCAGTAAGGGATCCTTTGGAGCACTTAAATGAGAACCCTGGGAGGGATGGAGCAGTGCAGTAACCCATCTTGGAAGGACACTGAAAATTTGTTTGCAAGATTCCATTTTATGGGCTGACGACATTCAGGGGCCATCCCCAGAGATATGTTATTTCATGTTCCCTACAATGCTACTGAGCTTGTTCCTTTCCCTTCTGCACTGCAGCCATGAGTGTTGACATAAGCAATTCCACTTCCAGCAGCACTAACCTGGTTGCCTTTGAAATTTGCCTTTGAGGTATTCTTCTATAGAGGAGCCATTTCCCTTGCCAAAGCAGGTGCTATCTAAGATGGTAGGAGCAACCTTGTTTTAATGGTGGCTCAGGGGAGAGTTTTCTTGGCTTTGAACAGAGCTGCTGGTTGCTGGAAGAAAGAGAGAGAGAGAGAGAGAGAGAGATCTGGTTCCCCCCCCCCCCCCGCCCTACCCCACTCCACCCCACCCCACCCCAGGAACATCAGAGAGAAAGCACAAAGCCCAGACACTTGATCAGCTGCTTGGTGGTTGAGGTTGGGAATCTGAGAACTTTGGGGTTTAGCTCTTTCTTCATATGGGTTTTGACAGAGCGCCAGAAGGACACACGATTCATTTAGTGATGGGATTACTTAGGTTGTTTTGGGTGGATCAGTTTGGAGAGGAGGCATCCAAAAGTTTGGATTTTTCTAAGTAACAAATCATGGTTGTGTACACATGGCCACTAGAGCCCATAGCTGGGATGGACTCGGGACAGAAAACGACGACAGTCATTGCTCCATTATTTGTAAGTGTTCTGGAACCGCCCAGCACAGAAAGCGCTTGCATAATATCTTGCTGTATACAACAGCCACTGCAGGCCTTTTCCAAGGGTGTCTTCTTCTTCCACCCCTCCTCTAGAGTCTCAGCTTTTGTTTTTAAAAAAGTTTCTAGCTGCTATGGTTACCAAGGAAACCTTGAAAAAAATTGTATTTTGGCCACTCTCCAGTGGTCTGGCCCTAAAGGCAGCACCACTGACTTTAGAGCTGGATGGCCAGAGTGTAATCGATGCAGCAATGTCTGCCTGAATTTGCAGAGAGCCTGGAACAAGAGCTGTGAGGTTTGAACTGATTCATTCATTTTAATGGGAGCTAACACAGAAGCCAGTGATAATACTTTAAACATCCCCATTGTGAATTATTTCATTGCTTTTCAGCAACAGGATGGCCTGGAAGTCAAGAATTCCATTTTGTGAAAAATTTTGAGGTTTCTACATTTGTTTTGTTCCACACTGGAATGAAAACTAGACTTTTCTGGAAAAACCATGAGAGACAGACCCACCAAAGAGAGCCAATAACCCAGTGGGATCTGAGAGAGCCATGTTCAAGTTCCTGATCCAAATCACACAGGAGGGACTGGAACTCGTGTCTCCCACCTCTGTACGTTAATTCAAGGGTTTTCAAACTTTTTTTGCTGGTCCCCCCTTTGAAAATATTTCAGGCTGTGATTATCCTCCTCCCCCCCTAAAAAAAGTGGTAGCAAATTACTGTACATACTCTTAGGAGCACTACATGAAGCATGTAATCGTATCCCTGCACTGAAGGTACCGAAGCCTTTCAAAGCCATGGTCTACATGGGGGCAGGGGGCGGATAGACCTAACATACTCAACTTGGGTATTCAGGTTGACTTACCTCGGCGTCTTCATGGCACTGAGTCGACCACTGCTGCTCCCCCGTCAACTCTGCCTGAGCCTCTCGCCGCGGTGGAGTTCTGGAATCAATGGGAGAGCGCTCGGGAATCGATGTCTCGTGCCTAGATGAGACACGATAAATCAATCCCCGAAAGATGATCTTGTGTAGATCTGGCCAAACAGTGTAAGGCTATGTCTGCATTACTGCTTATATCAGCATAACTTATGTCGCTCAGGGGCGTGTGTGTGTGAATGTATCACCTCTCTAGCGACATCAATGACATTGACGTATGTGCCGGTGCGGACAGCACTATGTTAGTGGGAGAGCTTCTTCCGCTGACATTGCTTCTGTGACTCGTGGAGTAGCTAGCTCTCTCCCATCCACTTAGAGCGGCTATGTTAAAGAGCCTATGGTGCGACTGACCACTGTAAACTCTTTAGTGTAGCCATTCTATAAAACAAGAGCTTTCAGGAATAAATGGACATTTAAGAAACATGTTTTCGGGGGCAGGGATGGGGGGAGGGAAAGAAAACTGGATACCATTTGGTGAACTTGAAGCTTTTTTCCAGTGGTTGTGGCAATAATCATAACAATGTCCAACGATTGTGGCTTTAGGCACGACTATATCCAAACAAGTTTCTGGACATTTACTGTGAGGAGTGCTGCTGTTTTGAAACACCCCATTTTTTTTTTCAATCATGGCTCTGGGAAACTGAGACAGATGAGACCTTTAAATCATCCTCCATGTTTGCTCTCCAGCTGCCCAGCTCTGAAGGCAGCACTGCCGGCGGCAGGAGCACAGCAGGAGGGGTGGCAATATCCTATCACATCAGCCTTCTTTCTGCCCTGCTGCTGGCGGCAGCGCTGGCTTCAGAGCTGGTTGCCTGGTCAGGAGCCGCCACTCTGGTGACCTCCCTATAATAACCTCGAGACCCCCTTTTAGGTTGGGCCCCCCAGTTTGAGAAACACTGCCCAGTGGGGCTGCAAGAATTTTTATAGTGGTGGTGCTGAAGGTGGAAACCATGTATTTGGGTTGTTATTAGTACTTCAAGTCACAGGGCAAGGAAGCACCCCCAGTTCTACCACTGATGATGCTTCCCTAATAAGTGGGCCATTGGCCATTCTGATGATCTCTCGCTCTCCTGGTTTTACTCAAAATTCCATCCTGGAGGTGGAAAAATAAATTGTCGCAACTGTTCCATTTTGGTTTCGATGAATTGCCATTTTCCAAGGAAAAATGGTTTCAGTCAAAAATGTGGCACGAGCTCTGACTGGAAAGGAGACTGTGGAGATAGACACAGTCTACTCTGAGTGAGTGCTCATTTTGGGAAGGCCTTTAGCAATATAGGGAAGGTTATAACGGGAGCACGACTGCTTTCATTTTCCTCAGCCTTTCTCAGCTTTCAAAAATCTGGGAAAGGCTGAGCTAGATGCTTCTGGAATCCGAGACTGTACCCGTGGTTGTGAGACATGAAGCAGGGGGGTGCATTGAGACAGTGAGGTCAACATCAGTATCGCTCTCTCTGGTAGGCTGAACTGGTCAAAGACTGAAGTTGCAGAGAGGAAGAATGGTCCAGCCACTTGGCTGCAAGCCAGACCCCTGCGCTCAGTTTGCTGCTGTGCCGTAGACTCCTTGCAGACTCCTTGTACTGTGTGCACACCCTTACTGCACCATGGTCTTTTACCACTGGAAAGACAGGAGTTCCCCACTTGCTCCAGAACACTTTTGAAAGTACGCCTTCCCTTTCCAGACATTCCAATTCAGCATCTACCTTTGAGCGGCTCCTGTAAGGAACAGGCCAAGCTTTGTGAAAACTGGGCTGTGCCTTCTCATCCAGGACTCTTTTAGCCTTTCTGTGGTTTCGAGTTTCTGTGGCCTCCTTGAATACTTCTGATGCTTGTCTTAGTATCCTTTCCAGCGGACTCTTTTAGTGGAGTCTGCTGAAAGTGTCTGCAGAATCTTTATAGATTTCCAATGGAGAGGAACTTTACGTAACCATTCATGACCCCGCCGGGCCAGTCTCTCTTTCTCAATGACTAATTAACATTGCTTATTGTTATCCTTCACTTGCATCACTCCAATTGGCACTACTTTTTCTCCCATGAAATTTTGTAGTAACATTGGTCTCTCCCTCAGTTGTGTATTTTAAAAACGTTTTCTCATACCCCGAACGTGAGATAATGGACCCCGCTGAGTCTGTGTCTAATTCCATTTTGAGCCGTTTTCCTGCCACCCAGAGAGTTAACCAGATTGCTGACTTGTTGCTTTTGCTTACATTACATATATCTAGCCTGGCTACTCCACGCTCCCAGTTTGTGTCACGGCTACCTCTATCTGCAGCATGTATATTGATATTCCTTTTCCTATATCCCGATGTGGTCTCTTCCTTATTTCTCTTAGGGCAACAAACTGCTTGGGCGTGATCATTTTATTACAGCTACAGCTATCTTTAAATAGGTGCATGGGACACTTTTACACCCATGTCTGTCTGCTGAGTGGATTGGCTCTTGCCTCAGGTTACAGATAATTTACACATTTCTATTTCTGCCATAGTGTGCGTATGCAATTCTGTTGCATCCCTTGGTATTTTCATTGCCAATTTCTGTATGATTTCCCTCAAGTAAGAGCCTCTTCTGTCTGCTTTCATTAAGCAGTCCACATGCAAACCTATCTCTTGGGGTCTCCTCATTAAGCCCATCCTTAAAAGCACAGTCTTCTGATAATCTTTTTAACTCTGTTGCAAAGGAGGAAATAGATTCACCTTCAAGCTGATTCTGCTTCTGAGGCCTGAAGGCTTCTGCTATAATCCGGGGCGTGGGTGACAAGTCCTCTTGAACACTTTGCACCCCCTCTTTAAATGTTTTGCTGGCTGGCTTCTCTTGTCGAGGTACAAATCCTAAAGCCACATTGGATCCTCTAAAGGACAACTAGGCATCCATTTTGTGAACCCTTTTTGTTTCCCCTCCTCACTCTGATTTTGGCGCCTTTTTGCGTTTAGGCGGGAAAAGATAGGTACTGTCAATCAGCTAATCTGCCTAGCAATCTAACGTCTATATAAGGCGGTGCTCAGATTAGATCAGGGCTGCCCACCTGAGTGGCAGAGTCTTGTTGCTGTCTGTTTGAGGCAGAGTGACTGAGGGCTGGCCATTCACCCCACAAGGGTCATGTTTAGCAGGGAATATACTTACCTACACACACCTAGTCCATCTACTATAGTGATCACTTGCTCTAGGCATGACGATACAGGTGAAGGGAGGGGGAGGGATTTAACTATCTGGATACTCTCATCTTACCTCAGAAGATGCTCATCTGGTCCTGCCTTGAGGTCCTATCTCCACCTGAGGGATCCCTCTGGCCTGTGGTGCTGTGTCCTTCCTGAGGTGGAAAAGACACCACTGAATCAAGCTGCCAGAGATGGTATTGTCATTGTTATTGTGATCTGTGTGTATAGGTCCCTATTGATAGAGCCAGCCTTGTTTTATTATCTGTCCCACCTTGTTACCTGAGGAGTCCTTGCCACCCCATTAATATATCTTGTTATACCTTTATCCTGTCTGAGTCATATCTGGGAGCATAAATCCCCGGTGACAGAATACCAGGAAGAGAACTTGAAACTGAGACTCCTGGCTCCTGTTTCAGTCAACGCTCTGGGACAATCCATAATAAATTGTATGATTTTCCTCCCATCACACTCAGTAAAGCTGCTATATATTTTCCTCAGGGAATGCTGTTTACTTCAAAATACTGCTCCAGCCTCTCTCTATATGTGGGCTAGTCCTCCCTGGCATTGATGAAAGCCTCCATTTTTCCAATATAGCCCGACACGTCACCTCACTGGTGTCAGCTGAGTAGCTCAGATTCCTCACAGTTGGAATAGATTCCTCTTCCCCACCAGAACTGCAAGATTGTCACATGACTCTGAGGCACAGAAGGTTCTTGAGCTCCCTCTGTCGTCACCTGTTGTTGCGTATTGTGGACATACCACAAATTCCTGATTGTAAACACAGATGTACACGCAGCGGGAGCCAAGATGGCCGACTGACGCTGTATGGCATAGAGAAAAAAGAATAACATCGTAACCGCTACATAACAGCCGATTCCACAGAAGCAACTGCGAATAAAACTGTCACTTCAAATGCACATATAAACCGATGCAACTTTCTGCTCAGTGCATTCAAATGCATCTCAGCTTCTGTCCCTTCCATGTCTGGTGAAGGCTGAGCAGGATGTTGTTGTTCTTGGGCTGCATCAAACCACTCGTCCAGAATTTGCACCCAGTGTGCACCCAGAATTTGCTGCTGCTGCTGCTCCTGTTCCAAAGAGTGCTCTGGGATCTGTTTCAGCAACAGAATGACTTCATGGTCCTCACTTGGTGTCTGCTACTAGCTCCCATCAGCCTGCATGCTGGATTCTGGGGCCAGCAGTGTGCCCAGCACCCGCTCAAACTTCTCATAAAATGGGCATAATGTTGCCTAGTCGCCCAAGGTGCAGGTTTAGTCCCTGGTTTTCCACTACCTGCTCTTGAGCTGCTTAATCAGCCCCCTGCACTGGTTACCAGGCTGGTAAATTTACAAAGCTGCCTGCTTCTTTGCTATGCTTTTGGTCTGCATGGTCATTTCTGGTCCTCTTACAAAAGTCTACAGTTTTGCTGACCTCGGATGAGACATTCATCACCAAAATTTGGCTGTGTTCCTATGACCATGAAGCAGCGTGCTTTTCAAAAAAAGCTTGTTCTGGTCAGTCCCCATTGCAAACACAGAAGGTTCCCTGATGACGTGTTTGCAGCTCAGAAGCCAATGGAAGTGTTAACCATAGGCACCAATTCTGTGGGTGCTCTGGGACTGGAGCACCCACAGAGAAAAACTTGTGGGTGCTCTACATCCACCGGTAGCTCACCTCCGCTCCTCCTCCCCTGAGCGCGCTGCTGCCTCCTGCTCCTCCCTCTCCCTCCCTCCCAACACTTGCACCGTGAAACAGCTGTTTTGCGCTGCAAGCTTGGGAGGGAGTGGGGAGGAGGAGGAATGCGGTGTGCTCGAGAGAGGAAGCAGGGCTGGGGCGGGGATTTGGGGAGGGGTCCAACAGGGGCAGGGAGGGACCGAATTTTGGTGAGGACTTTGGGGCAGGGGTGGAGTCCATTTGGGGCGGGGGGCGGTGCGAGCATCCACTGGCGCTGACAAAAGTTGGTGCCTGTGGTGTTATTGCTGACTCAGTGAGCTGCTACACTACACCAAGGGAGGAGGCGCTTCTGTTTTCATTTGGAATAGAGATTGTTGGGCTAGAGAGGACAAAGAAAGTTGGAGCAGGGGATTGTGGGAGACCTTTGGCAGACTCCCAGGACCCAAGTCAAACGGGGCTTCGTCTGCACTGGAAAGCGATAGGGCTTGAAGCATGGGTCCTGGCTTGATTCAGGCTCAGCCCCTCCATTGCCACAGAGTCCTAGGGCCCTAGGTCTGAGCCTGAAAGATTTGTGTATAGACAGAAGGGTGGTTCAGGCTCAAGCCTGAGTCTGAGTCCGGGCTTACAGGGCAATGCAGCTCTATCTCTGTCCCTTAGTTCCTTCTCTGTGCAATGGCAATAACGCACTGCCTGACCTCACAGCAACGTGGTGAGAATATGTTAGAGGCTGAGACGTGCTCTGATACTATTACGGTGGCGGGTCCTATAAGGAACTATGAGAGATGTTTGTAAGGAGGAAGGGTCAGCGTTTCATGAGCAGCCTGTCTCTGTGGTTAGTGCACATATGCAGGATTCTGGAGGAATTTCAGTTCTTCACTGAAGTGCAGCCCTCCCCCAATAGAAATATCTCCTCTATTAGACCAGTGGTCCCCAAACTTTTTATCTCATGTCCCCTCTTATTCCTGTTCACATACATACGCCCAAGCTGCAGTTGGGAGCTGGGGCTGGGAATGGGGTGACCTTTGGGGTCAGGGGGTTGAGGTGTGGGAGAGGGTTTGGGGTTCAGGGTCCTGGCAATGCTTACTGTGGCTTCTGAGAAGTGACCGCCAGGTCCTGCAGCCCCTGAACACCTGGGCGGCCAGGGACGCTACACGTGCTGCTCTTGCACCTGTAGCCGCCACCCCCCTCAGAGCCCATTGGTTGCAGTTCTTGGCCAATGGGAACTGTAGAGCCAGCCCTTGGGGTGGGAATAGTGTGCAGAGCCTCCCTGGTCACCCATGCATCCAGGGGCTGCAGGACCTGGCAGCCAATTCCCTACAACCATGCAGAACTAGGGCAGACAGGGAGTCCTCCTTAACTTCTAGCCCCCTCTGTGCAGCCGACTGGACTTTTAACCGCCTAGTCCGTGGTGCTGACCGGAGCCACCAGCGTCCCTTTTCAGCCTAGGGGGACACTCCACATTTTGGGAACCACTGTATTAAACACGGGTTCCTTGAGTACAAATGTCCTCCTGAATTGACATTGGTTTTCCACTGGCTTCGGTGGTGTAAATGAGGTAAGCAAGGGTAATAAGAGGAGAATAAGGCCAAAACCGCCAACAGACAGCGATCCAGATTGGGACCTTATGTAAATCAGGGTAAAACAGGCCAAATCCATGCCTAATGAAGACAGCACTTCTACAATAGTGATGAATTTGGCCCCAGCTGTTTAAAATTCCTTTCTCCGCACATCAAGCCGTTTTCGGAGAAGTTTTGCCTTGGGGAGATTTATTTTCTTGTTAGATCAGAATTTTCCTATTAGCCCCTCTCAAAGAAGCATTCGACATTCCACCAGCTGTCATGCTATATACAGGTACACATTACAACCATCATTAAACAGCCAGTCATTCCTAGCTTTCTAATTACCATATGAATAGCCTATACCTTGAATGGATGAGCAGACTGTTCCACTGTGACTTACAAAGGGAGCCAGAAATGGAAGACGTGGATATTTTTTTTAATTTAAAGAGACACTCTGTGGTCAAATTTGCTCTCAAATCGGGTTTAACACAGTGTAAATGAACTGTAAACAGCTTTTATGAAAACTCTAACGTATTTCCATTCCCACCCTCCTTTTCACTCCAGATTTGGTTTATGGTTAGCATTTAATTGAATGAAGCAATGAGAAATCATCACAACACCTAGCAAGGGAGTAAAGGCATATGGTAAAGTAGATATACTCAGATATTCATGGAAGCGAGAATACACCACTAAAGATGTGCTATTGTAGCAGTCAGCAGTTTTCACAGTAATAATCCAGTCCTTTGTTCCAGGAAGTTCACCATTTTGTCCCATTTTCCAAAGAAACCATCCCCATGGTGATGCAAAAATTGTGCTTCTATGGCTGCCATCCCTGTAGCATCTGTGCTCCTCATACTCTTTAATGCCGGGGCCTAGGATTGGAAAGGTCAGCCCTGGCTTCGATTTCCTGGTCCACAACAAACTGCCTGTATGATCTTGGGTAAGTTATGTAGCCTCTCTGGGCAGGAACTTGGCCAGAGTCTCACAAAGTCTGTGGTAGAGCAAGAAATTGAAGCCAGGTCTCTACCTAGTACCATAATCATTGGACATCCTTCCTCCCGTAAAACTCTATGAGATCTTGTAGGTGAAATTAGCCATGGGGATGTCTTCACTGCAGGGTTAACTAGACCTACCTGCTCTTGAGTTACACCTCAAGTTAGCTTAGGAGTGAGAGTAACCCCACTGTGAGATAACACTCAAGATGCTGTATCCACACCAGTGCTGCTCTCACCCGCAGCCTTAGGGAAGCATATCCTACAGTAAGCCGGCCCCCTCCATTAATTTTTTCCCAGTAAGATATGGGAGAATTTGTCCTTTCTGGGCTCATGGTGGGAATTGGGGAAAGGTGCTGGAGGACTAGGGCCACCAACGTGGAGCTATCCTGAGCCCACATTACAGAGTGGTCACATTAGCTGCCGACGAATTGTGGCTAACTCTAGCTTTAGCTTGTAGCCCCTGAGCCAACTTGAGTTAAAATCACCACCACACTCGAACTAACAGGGTTTTGTGTGTGGAGGAGACTTGGCACCGGGGTCCATGCATTCTAACTCGACCTATTGCTGCCGTGAAGACAAGCCCTCGAAAAGTGGAACTGACTAATCTAGATTTATTGTTCAGCTTGAGGCAAATGCAAAAGGTTCCAAGCAACGTAAAGGGTAGGATTTTTTTCAGAAGCTTCTCAAGGGCCTATGCTCCTAATGAACTTTTGAAAAGTATTAGATAGGAAGCCCTTCAGAGCTGGGAACTGATGTGTTCATAAAGATCCTAGTGCAAATGAGATCCCAATCTTGACTGGGGTCTACGAATGCTACGATAATTATCACCATCATCAGATAGCATTTTTAAAATTCTTTATGTATTAATAACTTCTGGAGTAATTTTTGGTTCTGATTCAGCAAAGCCCTGAAGCACGTTTACTTTAAGCAGGTGAGTCAATGGGACTGCTCACAGTGTTAATGTTAAGCACACCCTTCAATACTTTGCTGGCTCAGAAATGGATTGCCCAGAACCTTGCAGGACTGAGCCTCTGAGTTCAATGAAGTGATGCCAGTTGACATTAGCTGGGGATCTTTCCCCTTGATTTTGATGGCACTGTGCTGATCCGCACCACTTGAGGACTTGGTCTTTGTTTTTTAACTCAAGAGGATGGGTATGAATCAGATCTTATATTTGATGAGGTTCAACAAGGACAAGTGCAGAGTCCTGCACTTAGGACGGAAGAATCCCATGCACTGCTACAGACTAGGGACCAAATGGCTAGGCAGCAGTTCTGCAGAAAAGGCCTTAGGGGTTACAGTGGACAAGAAGCTGGACATGAGTCAACAGTGTGCCTTTGTTGCAAAGAAGGCTAACGGCATTTTGGGCTGTATAAGTAGGGGCATTGCCAGCAGATCAAGGGACGTGATCATTCCCCTCTATTCGACATTGGTTAGGCCTCATCTGGAGTCCTGTGTCCAGTTTTGGGGCCCACACTACAAGAAGAATGTGGAAAAATTGGAAAGAGTGCAGAGGAGGGCAACAAAAATGATTAGGGGCCTGGAGCACATGACTTATGAGGAGAGGCTGAGAGAACTGGGATTGTTTCTTCTACAGAAGAGAAGACTGAGGGGAGATTTGGTAGCTGCTTTCAACTACCTGAAAGGGGGTTCCAAAGAGGATGGATATAGACTATTCTCAGTGGTACCAGATGACAGAACAAGGAGTTATGGTCTCAAGTTGCAGTGGGGAAGATTTAGGTTGGATGTTAGGAAACACTATTTCACTAGGAGGGTGGTGAAGCACTGGAATGGGTTCCCTAAGGAGGTGGTGGAATCTCCTTCCTTAGAGGTTTTTAAGATCAGGCTTGACAAAGCCCTGGCTGGGATGATTTAGTTGGTGTTGGTCCTGCTTTGAGCAGGGGGTTGGACTAGATGACCTCCTGAGGTCCCTTCCAACCCTGATATACTATGATTCTATGATCTCCCACCAAGTGGCATCTCTTCTCCCGCCGAGTGGCATTTTTTCTCTTGTCTTTCTCCTTTCTTCCTTAGTCGAGCGCTTCTGCTGCCAGCTCTGCCCTTTTCCATGGATTGCTTGGAGGAGTCTACCTCGAAGGTCCTCTCGTTGTTCGTCCAGAATATCTATTCTGGTGGCATCAGTATCACTCGTCTTATGGCTGCTATCCTTCCGTGCTTCAGGCACTCGTGTAAAGTACATCAAGTCTGGTGGCTTCTGCATCTCCTGCCGAGTGGCATCTCTTCTCCCGCCGAGTGGCATCTCTTCTCTCATCTTTCTCCTTTCTTTCTTAGTCAAACGCTTCCACTGTCACCTCTGCCCTTTTCCCTGGACTGCCCGTGCACAGTAGTGCGGGCATGGAGTCTGCTCAGCTCATCGCAGCAGTTATGAGCATTGTAAACAGCTTGTGAATTATCATGCACTGTATGCAGAAAGGGAAAACCTGTGCAAGAACATGAAGGCAGGGCGATCACAAGAGTGAGGAGGACATGGACACAGGCCTCCCCAAATGCAGTGGCATTGGCAGTTTAGGGATCCAGGTGGCAGTGAGGCAAGTTCATGCAATGGAATGTTGATTCTGGGTCTGGAAAACTAGCACGGACCGGTGGGATCGCATAATACTGCAGGTCTGGGATAGTTCCCAGTGGCTCAGAAACTTTCGCATGCATAAGAGCACCTTTATGTAGCTCTGTGGCTTGCTTTCCCCTGTCCTGAACCACCAGAATACCAAGATGTGATCAGCCCTCACAGCTCAAAAGCAAGTGACGATAACCCTCTGGAAGCTACCGGTCAGTTGGCAACCAATTCACAGTGGGTAAATCTACAGTGGGGGCTGCAGTGATGCAAGTGGCCAACACAATCACTGAACTGATGCTATCAAGGGTAGTGACTCTGGGAAATGTGCAGGCCATAGTGGATGGCTTTGCAGCAATGGGGTTCCCTAACTGTGATGGGGCTATAGACAGAACGCATATCTCTGTCCTGGCACCGGACCACCAGCGCTGCGAGTACATAAACCGCAAGGGGTACTTTTCCATGGTCCTGCAAGTGCTGCTTGATCACAGGGGACGTTTCACCAACGTCAACGTGGGTTGACCGGGCAGGGTTCATGACAATTGTGTCTTTAAGAACTCTAGCCTTTTTAAACAGCTGCAGGACGGTACTTTCTTCCCAGATCAAAAAATTACTGTTGGGGATGTTGAAATGCCGACTGTTATCCTTGGGGAGCCGGCCTACCCATTAATGCCCTGCTTCATGAAGCCATACACAGGTGCCCTGGATAGCAGTAAGGAGCTGTTCAACTACAGATTGAGCAAATGCAGAATGGTGGTAGAGTGTGCGTTTGAGTGTCTCGAGGGACGCTGGCGCAGCTTACTGACCCGTTCAGATCTCAGCACCAAAAATAGGCCCATTGTTACTGCAGCTTACTGTGTGCTCCACAATCTCTATGAGAGCAAGAGAGAGACGTTTATAGTGGAGTGGGAGGTTGAGGCAGACCACCTGGCTGCTGATTACGTGCAGCCAGACACCAAGGCGGTTAGAAGGGCACCCCCTGTTAAGGCACGCATCAGAGAAGCCTTGACAACTAGTTTTATGGCAGGGCAGGCTACAGTGTGAGACGTCAGTTTGTTTCCACCTGTGCTGTTTTTTTATGCATCTTGAAAACCCACCCCCTTGCTCACGCTAATGTTTTAAACGATTTTTATTTTTACGTGTCCTATTCCTTTTTCTTGCTCCCTGCACTGAACTTTCAGCCAGCCACCCTCCCATGTTCCCTCATCGCTTGCTGAGCAATAACAAAGTCATTGTTGTTTGAAAACCGTGCATTCTTTCTTAAGGGGTCACAGAAATGGGGGGATTGCTGCAAATGTAGCATTGGAAGAGGTAAGTGAGGGGGTGAGCACCGGGTGGGGTGTCAGGTGAGGGGAGAACAGGAACACAAAACAAGTCACAACTTTGGAAGTGCCACCTTTTTGGTGCTTGGGTGGTCCTCTGGGGTGAAGTGGCAAGGTGCCCGGACCCTCTCCCCCGTGTTATTCAGAGTGCTGGCGATGAGGCTAGGGAATTTGGGAAGAAGGGGGCACAGTTACAGAGATGCTGCAGTGGTGGTCTTTGCTTCAGCTGCCTTTCCTGCAGCTCCACCAGACGCCAGAGCATGTCAGTTTGCTCCGCCAGAAGACGGAGCAGTGCTTTCTGCCTTCTCTCCTCTCTCTCGTCCCTCCGTTGTGCCCTTCTGTCCCTTCTCTGCTCCCACTCATCCCTTCTTTCCTCACGCTCAGTTACTGCTTTCCAGCAGTCCAGCATTGACTGTCTCCAAGCCCTAAGCTCTGCTCGATCTGTGCAGGAAGAGTGCATAAGCTCCGTGAACATCTCATCCCGTGTGTGTTTTTTCCCCGCCTTGTCTGTGTGAGCTTGTGGGACATAGATGAGAGGAGGAGGCTGGAAGCAGTTTCAGCTGTCGGAGGGAAAAAAGGGAGAGTGGTATTTTTTAAAAAAAGAAAATAAAGAAGTTCTCAGGGATGAGGCTTGCAATACTAATTCACAAACTTTCAAATTTCAGTCAATCCTGAACTGTGTGCGGAGACTCAAGTGAGGAGACCCAAAGGCATGAGTTCCCATGATGATAAACCTCCAATATTCCAAGGCTGGAAGCTGAAGCTAAACAAATTAAGTCTGGAAATAAAATGGACATTTTTAATAGTGGGGATAATCAACCATAGCAACAACATACTGTCGATTGTGGTGGATTCTCTGCCACTGTCCATTTTAAAATCAGAATTGAATGTTTTTCTAAAAGAACTGCTGTTATTCGAAGGGGAATTCATTCAGGGCAGTCCTATGGCCTGTGTTATTCAGGAGGTGAGATTAGATGATCATAATGGTTCTTTCTGGTCTTAGAATCTATGAACTTATTAATCAAAAGCAACTCTTTGAGAGAGCCTCCTAAATGTGCGTCAAGTTGTGTCTGTGTCTCTTCCCCCTTTGCTTTTAATTGTTAAAGAAATAAACAAGATTGGATGTTTTTTCATTTTGTTTCTCTTCAGCTCCATCTGCTCAGCTGCTCACCTGAAGTCAGTGTAGCCCTCTATGGCATCTGAACCAGTTGCCATGGAAACTATAATATCACAAACCAAGGATTATGACTTGGAGCAGGAAGGAAACAGCAGGAAACAGTTTCAATGCAAATATCCTTTGCAATAAAAGGCAAATGAAAAAGAAACTCTCCAAAACCAGCAAAGAATCATAGGAAAAGAATGAATGCCATTCTTAGAGGCTGAAGTCAGCAGCTAAGCCTTGGGAGTTAGTGGGTTTTCAGCTCAAGAAGCCTTTTTAATTGATCCTTTTTCGCTATCGTTGTGCTCGGCACAGTGTGACACGTTTGTCTGGGAACTAAGGAGTTAATGCCTCCAAGACAACTGCACATGGGTTAATTAGAACTCCAGATGCCTGCTGTGTTCATGTTGGGTAGATGGGTCTCAAAGGGCAATTAATGTGATGGTACTGATGAGTTTTCCAAAGTACAGACTAAATCTTGCCTTGTGTTGCATGGGAAAGCTGGGGGGAAATGCGGTTTCTCTTCCAGCCCATAATACAACCACCAAGCAGCAGGACAAGATATGTATTGCAAAGACACTGGTAGCACTTCTGTTGTTAGCATGGGGCTTATTTTGTTCCCGAAAGCAAGGATTCAACCGCTTTGTGGCAGAAGAAGAATATAATTGGGTAGATTCTTCAGTCACATAAAGTCACCCCATAGTTGGTGTCGAGATGACCTCCTGAAGTCCCTTCCAGCTCTGCATTTCTGTGATTCTGTTATTAATGCAACATGTTTCCCTCCTTCTCTCATTGTTGGAAATGACTGAACAATTTCTGCTGAAAATTTCCAACAAAATTCAGCCCGAGGCAGACATCCAAGCATGGAAAATTTCAACCTGAATGGTTAAAGTTTGGTAAATTTATAATCAACTGAAAACAGGATCTTATCATGGGAACTATCAGGCAATCTTAACTATAGGTGTCGTTACCTGGACCAATCATAATTAGGACTGCTTGGGAATTTTCCATTGCAATTTCCTGCAGGATGGAAATTCCAAAGATCGCTCAACTCTGCCTATGATAAAGACCCCCTTTTTAATTCTATCTGTAACATGGATGTGTTCTTCTGGCTTGTCCAGTTGGCAAGCCTAAGGCGTTGGTCTGTTGGTGGCACTGTTTCACTGAGAAGCTGCTCTTGTGAATTACAGTTGTGGTGAGGAGGCAGCACTGGTAGTTTTGCCCTCTAGTGGGAGGAAGAGTTCCACCCACCCTTGCGGCCCTGCTCGCTATCTGTCATCTCCGACCAAAGCAACTGGAGCCTGCACAGCTCTGCACTATGGTCACAAGTGCTGCACGCATGAGACGCATGATCCTCTGGTATTTGCAGAGCTGCCGGAGGACCTGAATCCGTGGGGAATTGATTCCTCGGAGGACAGATCTCTGGAGGGCACAGCGAGAAGCAATTCGAGGTTGTTGTTGGCCTTCACTGAGCAGTGGCAGACAGCGCCGTGCCGCTTCTGGGCCTGAGAGACTAATGCTGACTGGTGCAATTGCATTGAAATGCAAGCTTGGGGTGATGAGCAGCGGCTGCAGAATTTTCAGATGCTCAAGGCCACATCCCTGGATCTGTGTGCCAACTGCACCCCAGCCCTCTGGCGCAGGGACACCACAATGAGAGCTGCCCTGCCAGTGGAGAAGCAAGTAGCAATCACACTGTGGAGACGTGCAATGCTAGATTGCTACCGGTCAGTGGGATATCATTTTGGAGTTGGAAAATCCATGGTGAGGGCCACTGTCATGCAAGTGTGCAGAGCCATTCATTGCCTCCCGTTACACAGGACTGTGATGGTCAGTCATGGGCAGGGCACAGCAGATGCATGTGCAGCAATGGGGTTCCTGAACTGTGGTGGAGTGATAGATGGCACGCAATCCTAATTTGGCAACAGACCCCGTTGCCAGAGTACTAGTCAACCGGGCCACTTTTCTATGGTTATGCAAGCACTGGCGGATCACTGAGATGCTTCACCAACATTCGTGTGATGCTTACATCAGAAATCTACAAGCAGGGATTTTCTTTTCTGACCAGCAGATTACCATTGGCGATGTTGAACTGCCAACAGTGATCCTGGGGGATGCAGCCCACCCTTTGCTCCCGGAGTTCATCAAGCCGTACATCCTCTACCTGGACAGAAGCAAGGAAAGATTCAGCTACCGATTCAGCAGATGCAGAATAACAGTGGGAGATTGAACAGACACTGGCATTGTTTACTCAAAAGCTTGGCTCTCAGTGGAAAAAAAAACCCCGTTCTGCTGTGTTCCACATAATACCTGTGAAGTGAAAGTTGCCACCAGGGTGGAGATGGAGCGGCTGTCTACTGAGTTTGAACAGCCAGACACCAGAGCTATTAGAAGAGTAGCTCAGGGAGGTTTTGAAGAAGCACTTCAACAGTGAGCCACAGTCATCTGGGCTTTAACCTGGTCCTGCTGTTTCGGGGGCTGTTAGGAGTTGTGTGGTGCTTGCTGGATGGGTATGAACCTAAGCCTGTCAATACACCTGTTCATTTTGCAGTGCTGGCTGTACATTTATGATGATTACACTGCTTGTCACTGATCCTGTGAGTTGTCACACTACACTGTAACAAGGACATGGGTGCTTTCAGAACTGCTAGGCTCTCTGCAGTATATGTTGTGAGCTCATAAAGATGAACTATGTTCCAAATAATAGAATTTTATTCAATAACAAAACAAGGGCAAAGACAAATCTGGGCAATTCAAAAGCAAATACATTAAAAACCTTTATGCATGAATAGAATGGAATGTATCAAGGGCAAAGAACATTCACGTCCATTTTATGAACACATACGGCAACTGCATGTGAAGATGTCGTTGTCCTTAATGTCTCCTGAGGTGAAGTGGCAGGAACTGGGCTGTAGCCCCAGGTGCCCCGGGGAACGCAGAGGGTGGGCGTAGGGAGGAGCTGCATTAGCGTTCTCCCCGTACTGCAAACAGAGGTAAGCCTGGGATTGTTGGACCTGTAGGTCCACAGCAGTCTGGAGCATCGGTCTTTGCTGGCGGAGAGGCCCCATTATGTCCCAGTCCATTGCCCTGTCCTTTTCCTGAGAGAACTCCTGGTCCTTTCTCCTCTCCTCTCTTTCCTTCTCTTTTCTTTTCTTTCTTTCTCTTTCCTGGGATCCTTCTGAACACGTCAACCCAAGTCCTCTTCTTTCTCCTCCTTATCTGGCTCAGGCATTCCCTGGGTGTGGAGGGCTAAGTTCCCTGTAAGCTGCATGGCTACTCAGCAGCCATCTTAGCACTGCGCGGGGGCTCAGGGAGCCCTCCCGGGGATATGCTGGGGTAGAGGTGCCCCTTCTCTGGCCCCAACCTAGCCTGGCCTTCAAGCTGCTGTAGGCAGCCTGGAACTGCCACATCTGGGGCGCCTTTCTTCCCAGCCCCAAATCTTCTGTGCCCGGGGCACCCAGACCAGCTGGGGCACCTCTACCCGAGCCTGGACTCTGCTGCGACTGGGACAGCCCGGCCAGGCCCAAACCCAGCTGTGGCCGAGGTGCTCCCCCCCGGGGCTGAACTCAGCCCCATCTCGGACCTGCCGGGTGAGGGGCATTTATCCAACAGCCCCAGCCCCAGAGCTGCCATGGCAGGGAGAGGTGCCTCTCCCTGCAATCCAGATGCTGCTGTGGGAAGAGAGAGCTGGGCGGGGGGAGCTTATTCAAGTAATAGCCGTGTCCCTCATGCTATTCGGAGAATCAGGTGCACACCGTCTATGTTTTCCTGCTATAATGATATCAAAAGAATATCTCCCCACAGCTTTATCTATGTCGGCTTAAGCCACTTCCCGTGTGAATCACCATGCCAATAACCTCACAGGTTACTGATGAATTTGCACTATTGGGGTTCCTATATTGGATAGGGGCTATTGATGGGCCACCTTGAGGGACATGTGTTTGTCCCATAGCAGTCTGGCCCCAGTTTAAAATTCCTGAGCCCCTGGAGCAAGATCAAACTAGATCCCTCTTGAAATCTGACCCTCTTTCTACAATTCTACCCACGGTACTGGAGCCTTGACCTATGTTGTGTCTAGGTCCAGGCTGGACCATAAACACCTGGATCTTACTATTATCATATATGCTGTTTTATGCATGTGTAACACAGACAAACCCCAGTGGACAGGCTTGAACCTGGGACTTCTGGAGCTAAATATTTGAGCCTCTACTGTGTGAGCTAAAAGCCATATGCCTCTTAGCTAAGGCTGTAGGGCAGACTCATTAATCTCTCTCTAAGTGGTCTTGGTGCTACTAGATGAGACAGAACACCACACCCAGGAGATGCGTGGGTTACACATGACCCCATCCCTGAACCACCCGGGTGTGGTTAGATGTTGATAGATGTTTGGCTGCATGTGTATGTTCTGTCTGTGTGCCGCCCTAGCCCTGCACAGACAGCTGGCAGGCCAGACCTCGAGCAAATCACCCAATGACCACAAGATCCATTAAGGGATGAAGGCACGCAGGCAGGATTATTGCCAACAAAGCACAGTACTAGTATTCCACAGACTTTACCGGACCACTAATACATGTATGCCAGTAACAATGGGCCTGCTTAGTGAATGGCGGGACTTTCTGTTCCTCCTTGAGCCAGACAAAGACACTTCCTCTGAGATACATCTTTATGCCGATACAAACAAGTTAGTACTGCTCCTCGGACATAGTCACTGATATAACTAGTTATCACCCATCACCTTGTACATGTTGGTTTGATCAACATCTCTAGTACGTACTGTCATGCTGACCTTATCTTTTAGGAGGAACAGTGTGTTCCTGTATCCTTGGGAAATGTTTTTGTACCATCCTTGATATTAGGATGTTCTGGTGCCACTTGATATCAGGGTGTTTGTGTAAGTACTCTGTGACTAGCACTTTTTAGAAATGTGTATTTTTGCAATATTAGCCCAGTTTTTGTCATATTCTGTGAGCAGGTCCTGCCTCATAGCAGGCCTCGAATACAAGGGCTTATGTTTTAGCCTCTTTTCCTACTCCAGCAGGATAGTTGCAGCCGTTGCTACAAGGCCCGACACCTCTCTCTCTGCCACAGCTCATCCCTGCTCCAGCAAGCAAGGGTGGGACCCAAGCTTGTGTGAGCACGCAGGATAAGCTCTTCTGCCATGTTCTCCGGCTCCGGCTAATAACTAGGGAGCCCTCGTCTAGGAAAGCAGATTGCAACGTGCAGAGAGTCTCCCGAAGATGAGAATCAAGTAGATGAAGCAAGGGGAAGGAATGTATAATGTGGGGATTGGGAGGAGCCGCCTCAGCGTGTCCCTTCCCCCATACCGAAAGCGGATTTCAAAACGGCCTTTCTCTGCAAATGAGAAGTAGGTTTCTGTCCTGAAAGGTTTTTCTGATGATCTGAACATCGCATGGCTCTACTCAAAAGTTGTCGTGCTTTGACTATACTGGAATAGTTAAAGCCAAACATTTCCCTTTCGTGTTGATGCAGCTATACTGGCATAAAGGAGTTTATTCTCATATAGAAGAGATGGGAGGCAGTGTGGCCTGGTGGGTAGAGGGCTGGCCTCAGAACACTGGGGTTCTTTTCCCAGCTCTGCTGGGTGATGTTGGGCAAGTCACCGCTTGGTGCCTCAGTTTCCCCATCCATAAAATGGGATAATGATACTGATCTTCTTTGTAAAAGCGCTTTGAGATCTGTGGGTGGAATACTCTATATAAGACCCAGTTATTATCATTCTTATACTGGTCTAAGGCAACGTCAGACCGTTATAACTCAGTCCACACTAGGGACGGTACCAGTGTAATAGCAGTGGTAAAAAAATCACACCCCAACTGAAATAGTTATACTGGTCTAGACCTGTCTAGTTCCTGACCCATCCCAAACCCTGTTTGAAGAGAAAAACAAAACAACTCAGCATTATAACAACCTCCATGAGCACCAAAGAGAAGGGTTACTTTTCTAAACCCGTCTATCAGGGATTGATGACCAGCTGCCCAGATACTATGGTGATGGGCACCATAAAAGAAACTAGTTAGCATGTTAGAATGTGCCTTCCAGGTGCATCAGTGCCCAGTCTCTTTGCATGTTACCACCCCTGCTGGGGGACCTGCTAACAGTTTAATTATACCAATGGAGCTCATTGTTTTTGCCAGATCAGTTCACTATCAACAACAAATTTTAACATTGTGGATGGCAGCTACTTATCTGCACTATGTGATTGGTCGCCTCCGTCATGTGGCATTGTTTCTGTCCCCTGAGTGGATGGTCTAAGCTTTGGGAAAGCTGTTTTTCTGTTCATTAATGATTTGCTACTGTTGTTCAGCTAATCTGCCCAACAAACAGCGTAAACAGCTTGACACGCTGCCGGTATGGGGAGAAGTCTAGTGGTCAGGATGCCGAATTAGGAGTCAGGAAATCTTGTTTCTGCTTCTGTATCTGTCATTTGGGTGGGTCATTTAATCTCTGTGCCTCAGTTTCCCCATGGGCAATTTGGGAATAATGATACTGACCCCAATGCCCTTTTAATAAGGCCACCGCAAAAAGGAGGCCCAGGCAAATAGGAAGGGAACAGCTTTCTATTAAGACATGGTCCATGCTTTGGGCGGGGGGCTGGGACAGGGGTGAGTTGCTCCCCCGCCCGCATGGCGTGTGTTTCCCAAATCTCAGCTTCTCTAATTTTCCTTTTAAAAAAACCATTAGGATTATACAACCGCATTAAGTGTCTCCTGATGAACAAGAAAGGACATGAATCTTCCCTCTCATCATTCCCGGCTCCAGCGAAACCCAGACAAGGTTCCTTTGTGCCGAGCGCCGTTAAGACACCTTAGCGCTTCCCGGCTTGCGAGCTCCAAGTTTTTACTCACAATATTTTTCCCTTGACAGTCTGCACCGATCGTTAAGACACCGTGTAATTACCACCACCGCTAAAAGGCACGGGATGATTTATCCTTGACAAGCATCACCTTTTCGAGACGACGCCATTAACACTTACGTGGAGTTTTTTTGGCATGGGGAGGTAGGGCACAGCAAGAGCAATTATTCTTCTCCCCCGCTGGATCCTTTCTCCCCCCAAGGTGTTCAGCACAGAAACAGCGAAGGTGAAATTGACAGACTCCATGCCCCTGACTTCTGCCTGGAGGGAGGGTTCTGTCTGTCTGTCTCTCTCTCTCTCTCTCTCTTTTTTTTGCTCTGTCTCTCTCTCTCTTTTTTGCTTCCCCCATCTTTCAAGTGAGCGTTGGGTTCCTTGCCTGGGCCTCTTGTCTCCTGGCTCGGGGACAAACTGCGCACTTCTCTCGGCCGTGCCCGGCTCCACACCCTGAAATGTCTGATTATAGCTTGTTGCAGACTGTGGGTGATACATCAGGTTAGGCGAACAGCTGTGCCAAAGAGACTTGTTGAAAAAGCACATTCGGGCCGCAGCCTTCAGCTCTCCTGGTTGCTGTGGGTTTGGTTGGTTGGTTGTTGTTGTTGGGGTTTTTTTTTCCCCTTACTCCCAGCAGTAGCTCTAATAATTGCCTTTGACATCGCTCTCAGCGAGGGAAGGGCTGAGGAGATACGTTCAGTATTACAGTCATTTGCCAGCAATTTTGTCTCTGGGGAACGGCCCCCTCCATAGAATCATAGAATATCAGAGTTGGAAGGGGACCCCAGGAGATCATCTAGTCCAACCCCCTGCTCACTGTTTGGCTGGACCAGCTTTCTACAGAAAGCACTAGTCCCTCCTGAACAAAAAAGGAAAGACACCTGCTTTCAGCTCCTGAGCTGTGCTTCCTTGGCCTGGATGATCATCTGTGTCGAGAAGCTAAGCAAAACTGGGCGAGGTCCAAAGTGAGGGCCCCATCTGGTCTGGGACGTGGGGCAGATGACAATCCACTCTCTAACCCAGGCCCTTTCTACCTTAGAAAGCTTTCGGTGGTCTAGGTCTCCTGGCAAATCCTGCTAGTGCAGAGGGCGTAGCTATGTTTATCAGAGCAGCTCTCCCCTCGCTGTAGGACTGTCTACGCTGGGAGTTAGGTTGTTATCGCGCTGTTGCCCAGGGTGTGGATTTTTCACACCCCATTGTGACGCAGTTGTACCGAAGTAGGTCAGTAGTGTAGACCTGGTCTAGGGCTTTTTCCAGCACAGCTTAGCCAGTTAGGGGTAGTGATCGACGGGTAGCGATCGATCTATTGGCGATCAATTTATTGCGTCTCATCAAGACGCGATAAATTGATTGCCAACGGCACTCCCGTCGACTCTGGAACTCTATCTCACCAAAAGATTCAAGGCAGAGTCGATGGGGGAGCCTGCTGCTGACTGCTGCCGCCATGAGGATGGCAGGTAAGTCGGCCAAAGATGCTCTAACTTCAGCTACGTTATTCACGTAGCTGAAGTTGCGTCTCTTCAGTCGACCCCTCCCGCTAGTGTAGACCAGTGCATAGATGGAGCAATCCTCTGTTTGTTGTAATGTTCCTTTCGTACCTCCAAGTGGTTTCAATTGTTTGCAGTTTTCTCTGGTGCTTTTCCTTTGATAGTCTTGGGATGAAGCAGGCTAGACAGTTGAATCTTTCATAGAATCATAGAATTATAGAAGGGACCTCAGGAGGTCATCTAGTCCAATCCCCTGCTCAAAGCAGGACCAATCCCCAACTAAATCATCCCAGCCAGGATTTTGCCAAGCTGGGCCTTAAAAACTTTTAAGGATGGAGATTCCACCACCTCCCTAGGTAACCCTTTCCAGTTCCTTGCATTATACCACCGGCTAACCAGAGATGGGTGAAGACTCCATCTTGCTTGAATGGGTGACCATCAAACCATTCTATCCCCTGGTGGCTAACTTTTACTCCAGAATGATAAAGCATGCTTTCAATATAGTTACATTATTCCTTAGGTATTATCCATACGTACATCTCACAATGATTATGAGTCTTGAGAAGTTGTGAGCTTTCTGTAGACACCTTACATGTTACTCCTTATGGGTAAATATCCTGCAAGACACCTGTTTGGTGTAGTGAGTTTGCCAGTTCTAAGATAAGAGCTGTTTGCAATGAACAGCGGACTTTTTGTCAAGGTTTCTCTATGACAGTGGGGTATGGTTTAAATCCCAGTCTCAGTATCATTGATTCAGAGATCACGAGTCAGGTACCAAAAAATCATGTGATTAACTTAAAATCATGGGATGATCATCTCCCCCAACACACACACACACACACACACACACACCCCACTGCATTTCGCAGGCTGTCAGAAATGAAGCTTGGAAAGGGGATATCCGCATGCTTGCAGCCGAGTTCCAAACAATGGCCAGAGTGGCCGCTTGACTTCTGGGGATTATGGGACATGTCTGGAGGCCAGTCACAGTGCAGCAATGCAACACATCGTCCACACTGACACCCCGGCACTCCAGCCCGAGCTCAGCAAGCTCTATGCTTCTCATGGGGGTGGATTACCAGGAGCACTCTAGTTGCAGAGTCCAAGCGCTCTACGTGTCTTGCCAGTGTGGACATCTCAAGAGTTAGGGTGCCAGGCAGGGCTAATGTAACCACTAGGCAAACTAGGCAGCCGCCTAGGGTGTCAAGATTTAGGGGCACCAAAAAGCAGTGACATCATTTTTCTCATCATGTCCAGCCATTACCTGTTCTGACAGGCTGTTTATAATGCTAAGTTTACTAGTTTTGGGAGGTTGTCGACTGAGGCGAACTATTTTTGTTGAGTTGTTTCAGATCTAAGACTCTGGCAAGTGCTGCTGCATCATTTCGCTAATACTTTGTGTCAATGGTGTGTGTGTGTTAAGTATTTGAGTGTATACATTTATAGGTGAATATGCGGGTGTAGGTTGTTGAAATTTATCATAATGATGTTGTCAGTTGTTGTATGATGGAGTATCCACCATTCTAATTTTATAAATTTGATTAATAATAATTGAATATTCTAGAGGTAGAATAAAATGTAGTAGGTTTTGATATGAAAGAATGAAAGAAGGAAGTATGTGACTAAAAGAGGTGTATTTTTGAAAGTATTTTGAAAGTTTATAGTAAGTGATGCTCTGGGGGGAAGGGCGCAAGGTGGAAGTTTCGCCTAGGGTGCAAAATATCCTTGCACCGGCCCTGCGCCCGAGGCTGATTTAATGTGCTCTAACTTGCACATGTAGCCAAGGCCCAAGAGTAGGACAAGAAGTAATCAGCTTAGTTTGCATCAAGGGAGATTCAGATTAGATATTAGGAAAAACTTGCTAACTGTGAGGATAATTAAGCTCTGGAACAGGTTACCTGGCGAGGTGTGGAATTCACATCACTGGAAGATTTTAAGACCAGGTTAGTCAAATACCTGCCAGGGATGGCGTGTAGAAAACATTCAAAAATATTTAATACATTTCAACTGGTATTTATGTTTAACAGTGCCATTAATCACGATTCATATTTTAATCACAGTTAATTTTTTTGAGTTAATCATGAGTTAACTGCAGTTAATCGACAGCCCTAGTGTAGACTTACAGTTTCCCAAGGCTTTTACGGTCCTTTTGCATGTGTCTTGAAACAGGTGCAAGATTTGTCATGAGCCTCTGCCCAGCTAGGATATTTTTATGATAGCACCAACAGGTTCCAACTCAGATCAGTGTCCCATTGTGGTAGGCACAGCCTGCGCCCCAAAAAGTTTACCATACAAGCAACAGATTGTAGCACAGAGAAAGGAATTAGATTGCTCATGGTTACACTCCTAAGCCAGGTCCATACTACCCGCCGGATCAGCAGGTAGTGATTGATGTATCAGAGATTGATTTATCGTGTCTAATCTAGGTGCGATAAATCAATCTCCGAGTGCTCTACTGGCGGTGCCGGTACTTCACCCCCGCAAGAGGCACAAGTGGAGTTGACGGGGGAGCAGCAGCTGTCAACTCACCACCATGAAGGCACCACAGTAAGTCAAGCTAAATATGTCGATTTCAGCTACGCTATTCACGTAGCTGAAGTTGCATATTTTAGGTCGATTCCCTCCGCCAGTGAGACCAGGGCCTAGTCAATGGCTGAGCTGGAAATAGGACCCATGTCTCTGAAAGCCCAGGCTAGGGCCCTAACCACTAGATCACACTGCTTCCCAATTGCAGTGCCATTACTGACCACAAAATCCTGCAGCAGCAAGTCCAGGCAGTGCACAAAATGAAAGGGCACATGTGTTAAATTTGTCATCTCCCAAAGCTGTTTCAAAAATTATTGCCAGTGATAAACTCCCAGAGAGGGATGTTGCCCGGTGAAACCATGTGTTTATAGCCCTTCAGCTTGGATAGACTCTTGGCTGTGGTTGGATCCTGGCACGATCCAGAGGAAAGAAAGCAGCCTCATTCCAAAAGCAGTTGCCAGGAACTTAGAGATGCTTTTTTTGTTTGTTTGTTTCTGGCAGGGCACCCAGCAAAGATGGATCTTCTGTCACAGCAAAGCTGTTTGTCCACTTGGCCACATATTATTTACTGAGTTTACTGTCCCTGTTGTTGCAAAGCGTTTCTTGTCAAGACTGATACAGTTCCATGCAGACCTAGTACTTAGTGGGTTGAAACATGTCGCCTGTGGAAAAGAGAGTGTCAAGCCATGGAGCCACCATGGTGCTGAGTCACTGGGCTGCCTGCTTTCTGTTGTCATCCCCCCTCCAATGATTATGGCAGGCAACCACAATCTGTGGTACTCCCCGAAACACTGAATCATTTGAGAGACAGGTTATTTGTGGTCTTCTGGGCTCCCTCGGAGGAAATCCTTGGTTTGGCTGATGTGGATGCCAGCTGCAGGCTTAACTAAACAGAATGGGAGAGCATTTGGGATCAAAGGCTTTCAAGGCGTCCCCTGCCTTCCTCTATACTCACCAGACTATCCAAGTGCAAACTCATACCTCTTTGAGTATAATGACCATGAATTGTAGTAGAGTTCCCCTCACCTCCAAATTCACTGTGCAGGAATATGCAGGAGAACCATGGCTGCAGGCCGTTCTGAGGTGCTGATCCCCAGTGGGAAATCTCTGGGGATGGGGAAGGCTGCATTTGGGCTCCCAGGTGGTATGGCTTTGGGGGGGCTTGAAAACAGCTTTCCTGTTCTAACAGAGGTAAATATCTCTATCCCCTGGGCACCACATGCCTGGAAAATCTTGTCAGCCTCCTCAGGCACATGCTCAGTGCTGTGGCTCGTTTTCTCAAATGCATAAGAACATAAGAACGGCCAAACTGGTCAGACCAAAGGTTCATCCAGCCCAGTATCCTGTCTACCGACAGTGGGCAATGCCAGGTGCCCCGGAGTGCGTGAACCTTACAGGTAATGATCAAGTGATCTCTCTCCTGCTATTCATCACCCCACTCTGACAAACAGAGGCGAGGGACACCATTCCTTACCTATCTTGGCTAATAGCCATTCATGGACTTAACCTCCATGACATGTTGTTACACTGTCACATGACAAAATGACATGTGATCATGTTACAGCCTTTCAAGGCAACTCTATGGGCTCCCTGTTCATTTCCAAATCCAGACTCAAATCACCAGCTATGGCTTTAGTTCAGCCAGTCAAGGGCCTATTCTTAATACACTTTCCGCCTTTTCCCTTCCACTTGTCTGGCCTTAGTCTCTTCTCTGTCCTTTGGTGTTGTGGAATATAATAGATAAGTAGATTTCCATACGTTGACAATTACTGTTTTGTTCTATAATAACATCATGGCTTTTTAGTATTGTATTTTAATTTCAATCTTTGGGAATTTCAATTATTATAATAATTGGATTGTCTATGCAGCTCTCTTGGGCAATGTTGCCAGGTAGGGGAGGAATTGAGGACAGATAAAGAGAGAGAACCAGGTGCTGTTATATAAAGGTAGTGTGATTAATTCACATTAATTAACAATTACTAATAAACATTTGTTGTATTGTTATTATTTATTGCATATGTCTTAAGTTGATCATGGAGTGTTAATTATTGTTATATATGTTTGCAGTGGACCCATTATGTGTGAGACACTTTCCAGAAATTGATGGAGGACAGTCTCTTCCCCAAGTCTAAGGACAAATAAGTTGACAAAAGTTAGAGGAAAGGAAGTAAAAAGGCAATTTACAGACAGTGTTTGAGTTTATTTCTTTATTATTCCTCTTACAGGGGAATTTCAGTCTGGAATTACAGTTTTCTTTCCAGCAATTTTCAAAATGTGTTAAATGCCTTTATCATCTGGTAAATTTCAGTTGAAATCATTGTCTCTAAGCATTCCTGTCACTGTCCTATATTCAGTAGGTACAACTGACAGATCTTTGGGAATAATGTATTCTTGTCTGAATTTGGCAAATACTGGAAATTTTGGCAATTCCAAAAAATCAGAAAAATAATCGTCCCCTCTCAATCTTCTCTTCTCCAGACTAAACAAACCCAATTTTTTCAATCTTCCCTCTCAGCTCAGGTGTTCTAGACCTTTGATTAGTTTTGGTGCTGTTTTATGTATGGGGATCGATCGATAGTAAATTATTCAAAAGCGTGGAAGTCCCACTAAATACTGTATTTATGCACCGAGGGCCCTAAATCGAGCTGAAAATTCCTGGGATCCAGGCTCCTAAGCCACTTAACTGTCCTCTGAACATTGTACCCATTAGAGAAAACGGGCTTTTTGCATCAGCCACGTCAGTGGTCACTAAACTCTCGCTTTCATGAACAGTAAACTCGGGGTAATGACTAGCTGGTATTTAGGGGATTCTGAACCGTATTTACTCATTTCCGTGGGTGCGCAAATCGAATTCTGACCTAGTGTGACCGTGTTGCGGGGCTGTAGCCCTGCGTGATTTCGGTGGGCATTCGGATTTAGGGTCTCCCCTCCGCCCCAATGGTCTATGAAATCTCTACCTTGCACAGGAAGAAACACACGTGTTTTCCCATTCATTTTTCGCAAAGGAGCTTTCCTCCCCTCCCCCATAGCCGCACCTAAAAGATTTGGATGCGTATTTTCAAAGTGGGTATGAAAAGTTTCGTGTCTTAAAAAGGAATGAACCGGAGTATCAAATCCCTTAGCTGGAGTCGTGAGAAGATGCATTTCCTGTCTGCGCGCTTATTAAGCAAACCTACAGCCTGTTCTTTCATTAAAAAAAGCAACAGAGGAAAATCTGTGTGAATTCCTGCCTCTGTTCTAGTTTTTTTAAGTTCATTTCCCCCTGGAGCAATAATACACAGAAGAAAAAATACAAGCACTTACTAGAGATTTCAGACAACACCACAAACTTCACACCTCTTCCTTAGCTGCAAACTTGACCCGAAGTTTCAGAGTAGTCAAGGAAAACTATATTCCGCGAAACGTGACATTGTTGGATGCCTCCTCCTACTGATTTTCTTTCCAGAAAAGGTTCCCTTTAGATAAAAAGACAATTTATAGAAAGTATTAGAAACTTGGCATTTCCTGAGAAAGAATTTATAGAGAGAGAGAGAGATTTTGCAAGGTAACATTTTCTATTTAAGCACTTAAAATGCCAAGAACAACAGTGATCGCTATTATTATTAGACTCTGGTTATTCCTGTTGGTTTTGTTTTACGTACACATGGAATTAGAGTATTTAAAAATAATATCAAGTATAAAAAATGCCAAAACACTGCTAGTACAAACAGGCATTGCCCATCTGGAAGCTTTGTCCCGGGTTAAAAATGCCACGCAATAGAAACCGAATGGAAATTTTTCAAGCAGTCAATTAGACTTTGTTCTTAGAAGTATAATTTTCAAGCGGATTGGGGTGTCATCTTTGACTCGGGGCAGATCAATACAAGCATTTTGAAATAGAAAGACCTAGGGAGGAGAAATTTGGATGGATTGTATGTTAGTTAAGGAGCTGGCGTTTCTAAATAAGTGTCCAAAGAACAAGAAATTCTTAGGGTAAATGTTTAAAAGGTGTTAAATTGCCTTTCTCATCTGGTAAATTTCACTTGCAGTGATTGCCTCTACGCATTCCAGCCTCATTATCCTTGGTAGGGGCAACTGACAAATCTTTGGCGATAATAAATATATTGTATTAATATGCAGAGGAGCGGTTCGAACCAGGTCTTTGGGATCAGGCCGAACCAGATCAGTTCGCACCAGGTTTTTGGGAGCTGTAGCGGTTACAAAACCGCAATCATCCTGGAAATATTACTCCACTGCTTTGGCTTCCCACCCCTTGAGAATTTGAAAACCAAGCTAGGGGGTTGCAAAAAAAAAATTATAATGAGAATTTTAACTTCCCCCATCCTCAAAAAAAGTTCTAAGAAAAGTCTTGCTGTTGGTAAATGCAAATGATTCAAGTATAAGTGCAAAGTAGTGTTAATTCTGCTCAGCTCTTCCTACCGAGTAGATTTTTATGACGTTCATTTGCAATTCTTTTTCTCCTGTTCCCCTTACAGTTATTCCAGCACTTTATTAAGTGCGTAATTGGAGAAAAAGCGTTTTGCAAGCAAGCTCTCTGCGCAATTAGGTAATATATAAACAACAGCAACAATATCATACTACTCCCTGGACTGCAAACTCAGTGTAACTATTAAGCACCTCTTCGGGGGCGGGGGGTGGGTGGGGGAGGATTAACAACGTTGCAGCATCCAGACTGCATGTATTTAAAAATGAAGGCTCTTTTCCACTTGGGATAGTTTTACCAGCACTTTAAATATTTTAATTTTTTAACAAATCCGGCTATGGACGGTTCTATTCAATTAAAGATACACAGTGTGTAGCATTGTATGTGTGGAGATAATTCTACTGGGGAACTTGGAGATCAGCAATTGATTTTAATTTAAAATATTGCTACTTTAATTTGTGTACAATTGCCTGTGTTTAGGGGCATTTTTTTATTTGTAGTAAAATCAGTCAGGAAACGGACAGTTTTCACTCTAGTTTTTTTTTAATGAATGAAACCAAATCAAATTCCTGGATTGCTGGAGAGTTTTAAAAACAATTTTATATCTTGTGTTTGATTTGAGAATATGCCCCTGAAAAAAAAAAATCAGGGAGTTGAAAACAAATAACTAATGATATGTCTTGCTTTCATGATTATATATACACATGTTCGGTCTCAATTTTCTCAGGACAAAGAATAATAAAGTGAATTTAAGATGAAAGCGTGCGCAAATGGAAAATTCCTAATTTCTTTAGTGGGCTCCAAATGTTTCAGTTAAGGCTCAAATCCAACACGGGTAACTCAGGCAAAACTCCCATTGACTTCAGCAGTAGTTTTGCCGGAGTAGATAGCGCAATTTCAGGCCAGGTATAGTGTCATGTTTACTAAAGGGAGGCATTTTCAAAAGTGCCTAGCAGATTTAGGAACAGAAGTACTTTCCAAAGGGTCTAAGGGTGCCTAAATCTCTTAGGCGCTGTTGAAAATCCTCCCCTTCTCCCCCCTATCCTCTTGGTGGATAAAAATCTTCCATCTCCAGATTATAGAGAATGTGCGTGTGCATGTGTAAAGTGAAGGATTCAAACAGGGCCAGCAGCTGGAATTGTGGTTTTCTTGTTCGCTTCCCACAGCTGCTGTGGGTATTTTAGGCGACGAATTCGCCATACCCATTCCCACCCATCCCATTATTCCCATCAAAGGCTCCGCTTTGGCAGCAGTCAGGGTGTGAAACCCCTCTTGGGAGTAGACCAGCCAAGGATTCTGATGGCATCCAACTAGGAGATGCATACGCCGAAATCCCCCAGCTGGGATATGCAGCGGATGCTAATGAACTGTTTAAATCACCCCGAGTGTGTCTCTCTTAACTGTAGGCCTGTGTGTGTATACACACAGTCCACACACACACACACACACACACACACTTGCTTGCTCCAAGAAGCTATTGTATAACAATAAGCGAAGAGAGGTAAGGGCATTGGCAACCAACAACCGGCTGAGTGCTACCTAACTACTCCTCTGGCCCCTTTTGCAATAGTATTTGTCAGGGCGTTCAAAGAGCTCCCAAAGAGAGAGGTTTCTCTTGTCTGAATGCAGCTTGGCAAGTGGATGGGAGCCGGGCCTGTGTTTTGGCTCCGATGGGCTGTCCCCGCTGAAGGCTGTTCTTATCCTGACATGTCTAATTTGTACCTTGGGTCCATGGTGTCATTAAAGCGCTTGGATCATAGCTGCACCTAGCTGGACTGTCAGTTTCAAAAGATGTGATTAATGATGCTAAAATCCAGTGAAGGAGGGAGGAAGGCGGAGGGAGCGTGGGGTGGTCTTTAGGATGGAGAATTAAAAAAAAGCCCACCAGCTTTGCATTCTTCTTGCAAAGGGATCTGGGGCGGGGGTCTGAGACTGATGGCGTTAGTTCTGTCCCTTGAGCGGTCCTGTGGTCCTCAGCGAGGCCTCCCTCCCCCCTCCCCAAATGCTCACACGTGTTCTGGCACCCGCAAGCTCCTTGCACACCATATTTTAATCGTTTTTTTTTTTACTAGCATCAAACACACACAGTCCTGTAAGTACATGTGCACTCTTACTGATGTGGGAGAGCCTTTGATGGTGATTTATTAGTGGGGAGGCAGCCAATCTGTAGTTGTACCCTAAAAAGGGCCGAACACTGATGCACTGCCAAGCCAACCCTAAAATGTTATCTTAACGCACAGAAAAGGCACTGGCTACTTGCCCCACCCTGCGTGATCGAAATTCCATTGGCATCACCCTAAGCCCTGAGCCAAGGATCAATAAGGCGGATGGTCTAGAACAGGAGTGGCCAACCTTACAGACCCTTCAAGCCACATACAGTAATCTTCTGGAGTTCCAGAGCTGCAAGACAAGCACAACCTGTCCTGTGGGGTGGCACTTGCTGGGGTGTGGGGCTTCTGCCCCAATGCTAAAGCCCCTAGACCCACCACCCCACCACAGGGCAGAAGCCCCAAGCTCCCCGCTGCCCAGTTTTGTAGGCCAAGAATAGGGACATACATAGTGGGACTCCAGGAGCCACACTTGAACTGTAAAAGAACTGCAGGCAGCCACAAGTTGGCCATGTCTGGTCTAGAAAGGCAGAACAAAGGGTCTTCTGCACCTAAGGCATGGAGACAGGCTGGTATCTCCTATGTTCAGCAACATCCCAAGGCAGCTCCCCAAACACATTTCTACACATGTCTTGTGCAAACTCCAGCATGTTCGCTCATCAGAAACGATCACTGCTGGTCACACCCTTTTGTCTAGCAGTTACAGGTAACTCCAGGAGTCTCATCACCAAGTAATGTTGCCTGGGAGCATTCAATCAGATTACAGACTGGGGGCTCTTTCCTGGTTAGTGCCAGGTCTTCAAATTCACTCAGGGAGGCACAAAAAGAAGTGGCCAGTTTTTCAAAGGCATCCGGTGCCTGCAGCACACTTTGGGGGCCGAGTCCCAGGTGTGGGTGCCGAGAGGTTGAAAATCGAACCCTATGGGTCACCAGGAAGGTATCCAAAAATAACCCACAGCTCTTGGAATGTTTATTTCTTAGAATAATGGAGATCTTGCTAGGTATTCAAGTACATATTAGGCGGACCCTCTGCCAATCAAGAGTACATAGGGAGTCTGTTTTTTGCAGTGCGTTCTTGTACGTTTCAGCAAGTTAAGATCCACCTTGCACCTCCAAGAAATCTCCTTAGAATAAACTTGAAATCCACTCTAATACCATGCCTTTTTCTAAGCCAGGCATTCTTCGCCCTGGCCCTTGTGTTTTCACTACACCAGTGCAGCATGAGTGCAAAATGCTACTGAATCCATAGACTCCCCCTCACTTTGTGCTGCTGATGACGCAGGGTAATTGAAGTATTTGACCCGCCTTTGTTATGGTTCTGTTGTTTCATTGTGATTTGGTAAATACAGAGATAAAGAAGGAAGGGATGATGACTTGGAAATCAGCTGCTAGAAGAGGACCTCATCCTCCCTGATTAGAGATAACAAGCTGGGTCAGCCTGATTGGACTAACCTTGTTATCTCTAAGCTGGCCCTTGCCTCTTATTTATTCCTGCCTCTGGATACTTCCACTGCATCCATCCGATGAAGTGGGTATTAGCCCATGAAAGCTTATGCTCCAATGCTTTAGTTAGTCTTTAAGGTGCCACAGGACTCTTTGTCACGACTTGGAAACAGTGATGCACGTTAAAGACAATACACAGCTTTGACTGTAACATCTAGGGACAGCGGAGGTGCTCTTTCTCCATAAAAAGGTAGTGGTGAGTTATATAGGTCAGGGAAAGGAGGTGAGAGTGGGTTAAAGCCATTTCTTTTCTTGTTGGCATTGAGACCAAATCCACAGCAACTAGGTCATCTATAGCTTTCTTGTGTGCAATTATTTCAGGAGGTGCTAGATATTTCCATTTTAGGAAAGGCTCCTTTTCTGGCATTCAGTGGAGCTTTCGTAAGCTGCTTTACTTGGTGTGTCCTGGATCTTCTGGATGTCAGATTCCATTCAGACGTATGATATTCGCATCTCTATGGAGTGATGTCTCCCTGACCCCCAAATTAGATAAATTCTGTTTTCACATAATCTTTGAAATAATATTTTAAATGTTCCTGCATCTATCTATCTATCTATCTATCTATCTATCTATCTATCTATCTATCTATCTATCTATTCAAAACAATCTTTCTTTCTTTCTTTCTTTCTTTCTTTCTTTCTTTCTTTCTTTCTTTCTTTCT
>ML677378.1:3575907-3589599 GCA_007922305.1 Dermatemys mawii
TCTTTCTTTCTTTCTTTCTTTCTTTCTTTCTTTCTTTCTTTCTTTCTATCAAGGGTTGTGGTAGACTCTCCCTCATAGGCAATTTTTAAATCAAGACTGAATTTTTTAAAGATATGCTCTAATTCAAAAAGGAATTATTGGGTGGGGGGGGGAGCAGTTCTGTGGCCTGAGTTACACAGGAGATCAGATGAGATGATCACAATGGTTCCTTCTGGCCTTGGAATCTATGAGTCTTATTTCTTTCTTTTCCATCATTTGGGGGCACAAACCTCCCTGTTCTGGACCCTGTCTACCCTACATTCTTTACTGATTGATTATTTATAATACAGTAGCATCTAGAGGCCTAATCTGAGTGATCAAGGCCCTATTGTGTTGAACACTGGACACAAAATGAGAGAGAGCGTCTGCCAAGAAAGGGTTATCGTCTGCTGTAGCTACGATAAGTTAGACCCCTAATGCAGACCCATGCACTAGTGTGAACCACGACTTGCACCATTGCAGCTTACCTGCTGCTAGAGAAGGCTTTTTCTATTCACTGAGGTAGGACCTCAGCTGGATGTCAATGGACCTAAGACAATTTACACCAGCTGAAGATCTGCCTCAGTGTTTTTGTGACACACGTGCAACTCCCCCTCCCCCTCAGTGTAGATTCACCAGTTAAGTTGGGGCTTTCATTTTTTTGAGTTAAATACATTGGGGCAAGTGCACCATGTCTACATTAAGGGTTTACACTGATGGAGCTGTGTCAATGCAAGTGTCACAGTTTAAAGGAACTGCACCTGTATCCCCCCTCATCTCCCCACCCCATGGTCCAGCAAAGTCCTCTATGCTAGGGCTCCTGAGCTATCACCTCTCTTGGTAGAGACCCATATCTTCTTCTCTCCTGATTGGGGATTTTCTAGGCTGCACGTTCCCTGCCCACAGCGATAAGCTGCCCCACCACTCTTTCTAAGCAGTCACATTTATTGCTAGTGTGAAAGCATTTCTGAGAAAACAGATCAAATTAATAAAAGAACCTACATCCAGCTCTTCAGAGATCACCCCAACTCCAGCAAGAGCGAGGCAGGTGATCAGTCCTTCAAACCCCACCAAGTGGTTTTTCTGTGGTCACAAGTTCACAAGAGCTGTTAGTTCAGAACAAGCATGCCCATGAATCTATGAGTCACTTTTTTATTGAGGGCCTCTGATCTTGTCCTTATATAACAGATGATCAGCAGCCAAATGTCCCTTCCTCTTGGAGAAGTTTCCAAAGGCGGAGTTCTTGCATACCCTAAGTGGTTACATTTTTTGTGCACCTACCCCTAGAGGTTTTCTGGGAAACCCATTTAAGTTTGAAATGCCATTCTTTTCTGGCACATTGTTTCAAGTAATCCTTGGAAGATTATAACACTCCCCAGGGTTTACAGGCATCATGTCTTCCCCTTAGAGACATTACACACAATTCCACACTAATACATACACATTTGCATTTTTAAAACAATGAACTCCTAAGATACTTAAACTTAATTCAGCGCTGTTTGTCTGGGATATTTCAGGAAATTGCCATATCTGCCACAGTAGTATTACTGGTTCAGATTTCCCTGAGCCTAGATAAGTTGATTAAATAGATTTGCATTAGTGCTAAAAATAATGGAGACATAGATATGGTGGGGTTCAAATAACTGTGTTTACCAACTATACTGAATGAACATACAAGGCCTAGATATATATGTACTGCTGGACTGGCATGTTTCAGGTGGGTTCTGAAAAACAGAACCCAGAGAGCACCACTAGGGGGCTCACCGGCTTTTTAAAGGCACACTGACCTATTCCTGTACTCTGAAGTATTGTATATCTAGTAATGGCTGGAGAAGCAACAAAGAGAGCATATTTTTGTGCGGATGCAAGGGCACTTCCCACCAGTGGAAGTGTATCCGCTGGTGGGTGGATCTCTCTAGTGGACTTGGGGCCTTCCATGCCAGACATAAAGGGGTTGATCTTTGTCTTTAGAAACATTGGTTGGTTATACAGGTCATTGGAAGGAGCTCAGATTCAAGGTCTTTATTTTCTCAGGAGCAGCTGGGTCTTCCATAACATTCACCGAGCCACTTATTTTAGAGGTAGGTGGAGACCAATGTTTTAGCAAGGGTGGCTCTAGTTTTGTCTATACTAGAAAAGTCATGGCAGTGTCAGCAAATCAGTCTCAAATTGATCAGATTGAACCAGTGCAAGCCCTTGGTTAAAATGGTTTGGTAAACTGCTGGAGAAACCTGCAGGTGAGTGTGTTACAGAGTCTCACTCCTGCCAATCCTGAGGACATCAGTTTGGCTGGAGGGAGGGGAGAAGTTTATGTTGTAAGCTTTAGCTGAAGCAGTAGCTGCTTGTCCTTCTGTCTCTGGAGAGCCTGGGTTGTAGCCCCAACTGCATTGGCCAAGATGGTAGCTGTCACACACTGTCACAAGCTAAGCAGGTGTATTTCTGCACAGGGGATTTGCTCTGGTTTAACTAATTCAGTTAAACCAGTGCAACTCTTCTAGTATGAACAAGTTCTTAATTGTCAACCAGTAGATCTCCTACTTGGAAACCAGGCAAAATACCTCTTTAAACAAAGGGCTGTTATAGTCTGAATGAAATCTACTCTGAGGTCCAGCTTTTCAAAATTATAAGACAAACATAATAGATCAAGGAGCCACATAAAGAAAGTGTTTCTGCTGAGAACCTGAGAAATCCACAGCTCTCCCTCCCCTCCCCATGGTGAATTTCTTCTTAAAGCAAGTGACCTGCATTCTGCATAAAGATTATGACACACAGGATGACAGAAGCATTGGCTGCTTTTCTCCAGATAATTGAGGGTAAGACTTCAGTACACCACAGCAACTTTTAGAACATGATTCACCCAAGTTAGTTGTGCAACTGTGGATGGGCATATTTTTCACCATGGCAGGTCCATAGTATAGAAAACAACTTCCAAATGACTTGGGATCATAAATAAACCTTACCATAGAGCAGAACTCACCCTCAGCACTGTTATGGACTCTAAAAAGGCCAGATCCTCAGCCGGTGTAAATTCATTAATTTCAGTGGAGCTATGTTGATTTGCACCACCTGTGGTGGGGAAAGTGCCACACGGATTTCAAAGGGAGAAAACATCATTTTGCACCAAAGTACACCCAAATCTTTTTTTCATAATGTTTTTTTTAACCTGTTTGGTGAGGTGGAGGACTATTCTGAGGATGGCTGGATACATTTAAAGGCCACAATGGGAGTTGCAGGTTTCATGTTTTTCAGGGTTTCTTAAAACAAACGTACAAACCCTCCCCACCCATTTCCTATGACTTTTGGCATTTTTGGAACTCTGGGTCCAGTTCAGTGGGTGAGTGGTTGACGACGTGCTGGTAAATAGCTGGACAAACTTAACTGTGAGTTGCAGTCATCAGCACAGTACAGTAGGTCACATGCTCTGGCATCCAGGTGGTCCATCTGTGAAAATTTCAACTCCTCCAAAGAGTCCGTGGTGATATATATTCCCCTCCCTAGGTGCTCAAGAGACTTTTGAAAGGATAAACCCTCCCTTCATTGAAGTAAATGGAAGTTTTAACTTCAGTCGAGCCAGGATTTTACTCAAAGAACCTTGATATTATTATTTGTATTTCAGTAACATCAACAGGCCCTAGCATGCTAGCTAACCTAGAAACAGTGAAAATGGATAGTCCAGCGGTCAGGCAACTTGGCTAGGTTGGTCCTATTTTAAGCAGGACGTTGGACTAGATGACCTCCTGAGGTCCCTTCCAACCCTGATAGTCTATGATTCTATGATTCTATGGAAGAGTCAGGGTCAGTTACCTGCCCTGGCACGGATTTCCTGTATGACCTTAGGAAGTCATGTAGCCTCTCTGTACAATGGGAATAATAGAACTTCCTTAACTTACAGAGGTACTGTGAAGATAAATAAGTGAAAAATTGTGAAGTGCTCATACACTACAGGGATGAAGGGTGTTTAAGTTCCTAAGATTTGTAGAACTGATAACAACCCCTGCCCCAAAGAGCTTCCAATGAAACATAGACAAGACAAAGGGAGGGAAAAAACAGGCACATGACATAGGTAAGACAGTAGGTTAATGGCAGAGCTGGGGTGGAAGTCTCTTGAGATCCCTTATAGTGTCCTACCCATTGGACCAGGCTACCTCTGCAACAACTGATTGAAAAGTTCTATTGTTCCAAGTATTTTTTTAATGTTCAGCCCAGACTCACTTTTACCAATGCAAAATGTGCATGTGTGTGTCTCTCTGTGTGTAAATATCGGAAGAATACGCTCCGCGACCTCACTGATGGGGCCGGAAATGTTGAGGTACAAATGCATGCTGACTCAGCAAGCTGCAGAAAGTGATGGTGTGCAATTTCAATGAACACTTGATGACCTAATTTATATGCACCTCATCGGGACTACCTGGCTACCAGTTTTTCAAGCTGGTCCAGTGTTTTGAGCACAAAACTGGGAGTTAGGGGTCAGTGGTTTCACATCTGTTTCTGCTCCTAACTCTGACACAGTTAGTCTTCACTTGGGCTCTGCTTAGTCAGTAGCAAATTGATAAAATAATAATAATACTTTGTCTAAGGTGTCTTCCATCTCAGTGCTTTCCAAGCACTTTTTGCACAGTAATGAATTAAGGCTCCCTACAACCTTGGGAGTCAGAGATGTATTATTATCCTCATCTTACAGGTGGAGAAGCTGAGGCACAAAGAACACCAGGCCTTGTGCAAGGTCACACAGGAGCTGTGTCTCATGATAATTACCTCCCTCTGAGGCATAATTAGCCAGTGTTTGTAAAACATGCTATGAGATCCTCAGATGAAAAACACCGCGTGAATATTTTCAGACAGCTTATGAAGAAAGTGTCCATACAAGATGTGGCACGCATATTGCATGGCTGTACCTCACTCCATTTCCCATCAAAACTGGAACTGATCTGAGGTATGAAAGTTAAAATCAGCATCTAGTGCAGGGCCACGGTTTTAAGGGAAGAATGACTCCTCTTCATCTATAAATTTCCTTCCTATGGCAATTGACATCAGCTGAGGATCTGGCCCAAGGAATCAAAATATGTAGAGATTTGAAATGCCAGCCACACCTTCCAGAAACAACTCAACGTCAAAAGGCTAAAACACGTCAGTTTAGGCGTCGCTTGCTCTTTTGTGTTCACAGATTATTATCTTCGGAAATATTCATTTCACTGTGTTACTGGGGATAGTTTATTCTGGTTTCTATTTCCCAACTGCTAAAGATCCCCTCTGTGGCATGAGACAAGCCATTTAGGACCAAATCTTTTTTTATTGCCTTTGATTGTGACCCCTCTGTTTTCGGGTGCCCTGCTTTAGAAATGTAAGTTCTGACTTCCAGAGAACGGGAATAGCCCCAGCTCCCATTGACTTCATCTGGAGTTGTGGATTCACAATTTTTCTGGAAATCAAACCTTGAATCTCCAGAACTGATCACCCATAAACACAGCACCCAAACTTGGAGGCCACATTTGAGAAAGTGAGTGTCAGTATCTCTCTGCCTCAGTTTCCCCAGCTGTAAGATGACTACTATCATATTTAGAACCTATGGTGATTCCATTAGGTTGCAGTCCAAAGGAGGATATTGACTTGGAATAAGAGAGGACCCACTGATAACACAAGCCAGAGCTGTGATAGATTGTTTAAAGGACAAATCTTCCAATATTTAATGGCACAGAGAAATTAAGGGAAACCTGTTCTATAGCAAAAATGATAGAGAGCCTTATGTCAGGACCTAGTAGATTTTATAATCAGTGGGTTCCATTCTTGGAAACTAAACTAAATAAACATATAGCTAATGCCAAGCCAACCCAAGCCAAGCTAACACAAATCAGTCTTCTAAACTAAAGTTTATGACTAAGATTTATTAATATTTATATGGAAAGTTCATGTGTGTTAATAATGATTTATATATTGTGACGGAGTCAGACCAGAAGGGTATAGGAGAGTGCTGGAAGGCAGGTATATTAGTCTCAGGATGTGCAGGTCCCTGTTCCCTGGATAGCCAAACAAAGGCTACTCCAGGCCAATCAAGACACCTGGGGCCAATTAAGAACCTTCTAGAAAGGAGTAGAAACAGCTGGCCTGCTTGGGACACCTGAAGCCAATCGGGGACTGGCTGAAACCAGATAAAAACCTCCCAATTAGTCAGGTGGGCTGTGGGTGTCAGGAGCTGTGGAAGGAAGTTGTGCTGTTGGTGAGACTGAGTGGTGGACAACATATCATACAGAAGGAAGGAGGCCCTGAGGTAAGGGTGAAGTGGAGGCTGAAGAAGCGGGGACTGCTGTGGGGAAGTAGCCCAGGGAATTGTATTGTGTTTTGTGGATAAAAGTTCAGCCATCTTAGCTGATACTATTAGGGTCCCTGGGCTGGAGTCCGGAGCAGAGAGCGGGCCTGGGCTCCCCCACTTTCCATCTTCCATACTGGCCTGTGATGAAGGTAACTCACTAGGCGGTGACTCTTGCCAATTATCCTGAGAAAGGGAGGTCACTCTGGGGCCTAGATGAGTTTCTGAGGCCCCTAAATCTTCCAGGAAGTGCAGGATCCACAAGTACAGACTTGGAGCTTTGTCACAATATATATAATATTATATATATATATAAAAGGGGCATATATATATATATATACATGCCCATTTTTGCAAAGAATTTTGATATGCATGAGTGATAGCTGTGATATCATATTATGTGTGTGTGTGACTGGAATAGAATATATAGTTGCATACAGAACAAACTGTATCTAATTTTGGCTTCGGAGAGACTAGGTGAGCAAAGTCATCTCTTTTGTTAGACCAACTTCTGTGGGTGTGAGAGGCAAGCTTTTGAGCTTCCACGGAGCTTTTCTTCAGGTCTCCATAAGGTCAAAATCTTGTCTTTCTCCCCCACGGAAAACTGGTCCAATAAAAGATGCTACCTCACTCGCCTTGTCTTTCTAATAACCTGGAACCAACACGGCATACAACAATCTGTAGTGTCTGAACAGTCAGGAAGGAACCTGCTCCTGTAGTAAGATACACAGAAGATTTCATTGAGCGGGTTGGTTCTTTTTGCCATTCTGAAGAACTAAACCATGGAGAAGGAAGGGGATTCCTCATGCTACCTGGAATTACGGTGCATATCCCGGGAGGCACTTGACGCTTTCATGATCCAGCAGAGGGTGGGGCTAGCTACATCTTACATTTCTAAATGAGGCATTCTGTTCTCAAAGGCATATTTTAACAATATCATCCACACATTACCATGTAAAATAAAAGATCAGAAAAGCCTATCATTGATGCCATTATGAAAGGTTCGCATGATGTAGCTACATACCTAGATACCCATATCTACTAGTTTGGGATGAATCTACACTTTAGTATATTGTTCCTGAGGGACAGGGGATATGAATCCAGTTAGACACTGGTACTAGCTTGTGGTAACAACATGCCTCATGCACATCACGAGGTCAGCTTGCACTGATAAATAGGGATGTCAGTGAATGGGAGGCAACTTGACCATGGCTGTTGTTTCCTCTCCTTTTTTCCAAGAGGCGCTTGGTAGATGTGGGAGTGAATTGGACCAGGCTGAAAAATCCACACTTCAGAGAGAGAATGGATCAGCTGATAAGCTGCAAGCCTATGCTGTATAAGTGTGGGGTTCAATTCCCTGCTCCCCTGCAGGTCTCCCCCTGACCTTAGACAAGTCTGTTCCACAGCAGAGGTAATAACACTTCACAAAGGTGTTCCAGGGCATGGGACATGGCTGGCTGCAATGATACAGGGGACTATAGAAGGCCCTAAAATAGATAGACTGAGGTTCTCCACATGCAGTGACTTAGCCCACTCAAAAGATGGTTTTGAAGAGGGGAAACAAAAATGCTTTCTGAGAAGAGAAGTCATGGCTTTTCCTTAAAGTGAGGCAAGCCACTTGCTTTATTTTCCAGTTTGGAGATACTACTGGCCTCACATTCCCTCTAAAGGGCTTGGAGGCCGAGCTGAGAAGGCAGAAGGCCCATCCACAAGCTTGGGCTCTGATCCTGCAAATGCTTACCCAGGTGCAGAACTTTACACACACACACAGACCCACTGACTTCCAGGGGACTATTTAGGGCATAAAGTGAAGCATGAGAGTATTGTGAGGATCAGGGGCTACACTGACTGCAAACAGGAACCTTCCCAGAGGTCACCTCCCTTCAGTGACTTCTTGGCACCTTCCAAAATCAGGCCATTTATTAAAATACCAGCTTGTGGATTTAGGTGCCTTTGAAAATGTTTCCCATTTGAAAATGTTGCCTTATTTGCTGAACTCCAGTTTGCAATGGACCTGAGCTGAGACATGATGATATTGTTCTCTGACACTGTCTAGCTCACCCACAGGATATAGGCTTGACACAGGAATCAGTGAGGGAAGTGCTGTGTTCTGCAGGACTAGATGATCACAATGGTCCCTTCTGGCCTTGAAATCTACAAAATCTTGGACGTATTATAACTGAAGTGAGAGAGGAACAAGCTTTAGTCTAAATGAGATTTCAGCTGTTTCAGGTGATTCTTTTTCTTTCTTTCTTTCTTTCTTTCTTTCTTTCTTTCTTTCTGTAAGCTACCAGTGTTGTTGATTTTTCTTCCCTGGGTGCATTCTTTGCATTGTACAATGGATAATTTACTATATTACAGGCTTGCCAAGCAAAGATTTAAAGTATCTGCTTGAACATACACTCCCCACCCCCATCATATTTCAAAGTTGCAGTAAAATATACTCTTCCTTCTATTGGTCTGGAATGAAAAAAAAAATCCCCCATTTCGTCAGTCTTTTTGATTTGGGCTCCAGCAGTGAAAACCTCAGCACCTGAGTTAAATAGCTCCCACATTGCTCAGCTTCACCTGAATTTGTGAAAGCCTGCAGGACTCACGTTTGTCCAGTGTTCTTTGCTCCAGAGTGACTGAAAACCATTTAAAACAGTTGCATATAAAGGAATCGGGTTTATAGCTACTCGGTTTTCAACGCACTGTCAGAACAACTGAGTTAAAAAAAAAGGTCACGTTTTCCCACTCACCCTCTTTTGGCTTCAGTCTTCCTCCTGCCCATTCTTTCTTCTGAGATCTTTTGGAGCTGAGCACGATTGGAGAAATATGCCTTTTCCATACACACGTGCTTCCTACAAGGAAAAACCCTTGGGAACAAAGATGCAATTCAAATGATGGGGTTACTTTTTCCCCAGTTCAGGCAAAACTCTCATAGAAGTTAATGGGAATTTTGCCCAGGTAAGAATGGTGAGATTTCTGCAGGCCATACAGCACACATGTCAAGTTATGGAGCTCTATAAATTAGTTTTAATAAGAATGATGCCACACTGCACAGACACATTAATGCATATATCATCCATGCTGCGTGTGCAGATATAAAGGCCTCAGCTGGAGTCTGAGCATTTAGCAAACTTCTTTGAAGTGGTCTCTCATTTGCTCATCATGGTAAAATCAAAATTTGTCTCCCACTGACAAATCCATTTTCTTAGGTCAATTAGGCAAGGTAATTTGGTTGCTATTACTCTGAACGTTGCAGAGATTAATTCAGGGAGTTTTATAGGCTGCTTAATATACCATCAACATCTGGGAAAATGTTTTAATAATTAAAATATACAGTATATGTATATAAACTATATTATATATGAGATAATTGTATATATACATGATTGCTATTTATATGTATAAAATGGCATAACTGATCACTCCTCCATGCACATATAAGCAGCTAAAATAGTGGCCTGTTTCTTTCGTTATGTGTGTGTGGGAGTGTGTATTTGTATTTTCCCTGAAAACTAGGGAATTCTTTAGGTCCCTATATAAGTATGTAAGGCCCCAATCAGTTACATTTTACACACACACTTCTGCTTAAAATCATTTTTTTTTCCTGTATGCATTGAGGACAATCTGACTGATGAAATCTTTTTAGTCTATCAATTAAAGGAATGTTCTGGACTAAGTGTGAAGGGATAGTTATTGAGGGGCCACTATGCTACCCTACTTTAAAAGCCTTGGAACCCCATTCATGTGTCTTATTAATTGCATTTAAGTTGCTGAAGCCCCTTTCGTTAGTTTTTAAAGAGATTTGGAGAACTTTTTCCTCGCCTGGGTCCTGTTTGCAAAATGCAAACTTTTCAATCACCTCATGTCATTTTCAGGACAGGGGGCTTAAGAGGAGATTGATTTATGAATGCCTAAAAGTGATTTCACATACACATACACACACACATACACACACACACACATGCCTTTCCTGTTGAAAGTTTTAAGATGACTTTACATGCAGCCTCAGAAAATCTGTCTCTCACCAAACTTCAGCAGTTAAGCCCTGCAACTGTAATTACCCAACCTGTAATCAAGGTATTTTCCATTAAGAAATAATGAAGGCTGTTCATACCTTTGAGAAAATCCTAGAACACTGACGTGCAAGGCAGGGTGAAACTTCTATAACAAAATATTCTGCCATATCAACTTATTCCTTGGGGCCTTGTGCAATCAGTAGACACAGATCCTCAGCGGTCGGTGGTAGGAGTTAGAAGAGAGAGGGGGAAATCCTTGCTCTATTGAAGTCAGCGGCAGTTTTTCCATTGACTTTAACAGGGCCAAGATTTCACCCAAATAATATAAACTCTGATCCCCTTATAGTGGGAGACATTTTTTTCCACCCGTGGTAAATGGGGTTGTGGGAGGGATTAACAGAACCGCATGATGTCTCTGTTCAGCTAGCCCCTACTCAGGAAAGCACTTAAGCACGTGCTTAACTTGAAGCACACACTAAAGTCCCATTGACTTATATGAGATTTAAGCACGTGCTTAAAATTAAGCACATGCGTAAGTGTCCTTCCTTTTCCTTAAATTGCAAGACCTGATTCTCAGCCCTGGTCTACCCACAGTTTTTGTACCGGTATAATTATGTCAGCGATAAGTTTGATAGATAGCTTATGCTGGTTCCCCCAACATGCATAACCTCTTCTGAAATAAGCACAGCTATACCAGTATAATTATATCTGTGCTAGTCAGCTACAGCAGTATAAGCACATTTATGCCAGTATAATTGCATCCATGCTAGAAGGGTTGTATTGCTTTTACTATAGCGGTATAGTTAAAGTGGTTCAGCTTTTGTACATATTACTGGGATTCAGAGCTCTACTTTTTGAAAATTTACTCTGGATTCACCATGTGTAGTAAATCACATGAGAACATCCCAGTTTTATCATTCATCTCCAAGTTCATCCTCCCATCCTTCAAAATACAGTTTGAGAACACCATTACGGATAACATAGCATGAGGGGCTAGGGAGAATGGGAGGGAGAGAGAGAAGAGGACAGTTTTAAAATCTGATGGTAAAACATGTTACTGTCTGGCCCATAATTTATTATAAAAAAATAAATGAGCAAAGAGAAATGACGGGAGGAAAGTGAAAGTGCTGGTTCCTTGCCCCCACTGATTAAGTCGTTTCTCTAGAGTCTAGACAATAATTGTTGGTTTTTCCTTATAACTTTGTTCTGCTGGAGTTGCGAGTATTTATCATTCTGAGATGTTTTATGCAAGGTTACAACACCTAACATTTAAAAAGAACAAGGTGAAAAACATCATCACCAAGCTTTACATTTAAACAGTGAGTGGGCATACTTTTTTTAAAATTCTTTTGCGTGCAGTGTTACAAAGCTAGATATGTGTGGTTTAGAAAGTGACTGGGCTAGGAGCTATTCCTTAGAGCTGGCTGAAGTGTTAAAAAAAATTCCCTTTAACTTGTGCACATTTTTGCAAATAAAAGCACTGAGCCGAGCTTTCTTGAGTTCATAGGTGATAACGGCCAAATATATTCACAGGGTGAAATCCTGACTCACTTGAAGCCAATGGCCAAACTCCCATTGGCTTCAACGCGGCCAGGATTTCACCCAGAGACTTTTTAGGGCCAGAAAGGCCCCTGGAGCTCATCTACTCTGATCGCCTGCCCAGCAGAAGGCCAAAGAATCTCATCCAGTGTTTGCTGCCTTGAGCCCAATCACTTGGAGTTCAGCTGGAGGGTGTATTTCAGAAAGACAGCCAGACTGAAATGTTCAGTGCTACCTTGAGGAATGTGTCTAATTTCCTTTCATTTTAATAGGAATCGAACATCTAAATCCCCTAGGTGGCTTTGGAAATCTTAGCTCCAATTTCCAGCTAGAGACTTCAGAACTGGATCAAACGCAAGGTCCATCTTGTCCAGCATCCTGTCTCAGAAAGTGGCTAGAACCAGATGCTTCAGAGGAAGCGGTAAGTACCCTACACTATGGGATGTGGGATAATCTCCTCTCCTGTTAGGTCTGATCCTGGTCTCGAATAGTTAGAGACAGGCTTAAACCCTGAAACATTAGTTTTAATTCCCCATCCAGAATTTTTGTTAGTAGTAACCATTATAACTCTGGCTATTCTTGTTAGCCATCTAACCATCCAATCCCTTTTGGGAATGTGCTGTATTCTTGTCAGCATCTTGTGGCAATGAGTTCCATCATCTAATTACACATGTGGGAAAAAGCATTTCCTTATATTGGTTTTATCAGGTGATGAAGAATCTGTTCAAACCCTTGTTGATCCATTCCAATGATGAATTATGCTGATTGTTAAAGACATGTGGGCTCATATTATTCATTATGAGTAGTGGGATAATGGCTGGAAATTCATGTAAATGTTTGTGAATCAGGAAATTGCATTTCCTGGAAGTCCCTGAAGTCCGAGCACTTCATGGTCTGTAATGGATTTACCCTCACAACACCTCTGGGAGGCAAGGCAGTGCTATTATCCACCTCGTACAGGTGGGGAACTGATGGGAAACCATTTAAAATAGGCAATAGGTTGTTAACCTATTCGCTATTTATTATTCAGTTTGTGCCTTTCATCCTTAGGTCTCGGAGAACTTTTCAAGGAAGCCAATATCACTATTCCCAGTTTCCAGATGGAGAAACTGAGGCACTGTGGGGGGAAGTGACTTAATCAAGGTCACCAAGCAGGCTAGTGGAAGAGCCAGGAACAGATTAGCAGTCGTATGTATTTCCTCCTGCAGGGCTAATGAGTGACTGAAGTTTCCACCTCCCTCACAGGTATTGGCAAAGGGGTTAACTATCAATGCCCAAAGATCTCTAAAAACCTATGGATATCCTGTGCCTCTGCATTGCTCACCAGTCCTTTGTGGGCAACATGGCAAGTTGTTTCCTCATCTGCAACTGCAACAAGACTATTCCCTTCAGGAGAGGTATTGTGTGGCAAGGAAACTCCAATATAGAAATGGTCAGCTGGGTCAGCATGAGTCTCCAAAGGGAATCCGCGGGGGTTTTGGGAGGGAGATGGGGGCATTGCCAAGGTATGTGTCCTTCCCACCTGGTATTCTTACCCCTGGCTCAACACTCTCCACTCCACAGAGACCTGTTCTTATCGTGCACCAAGGAATGGGCTTCAATAGGGGAAGAGCAGAATGAAGCCATAGACTAGACCACACTTCCTTTGCCCGCACCATAGCCAGATCTGCTAGATACGCATTTCTTCTAGTTGTGGAGGAAAAGTGGATGATCTGTCATTGCTTTTAGTATTTCAGTATTTATAGATGATAGAAAGAAAGAGAACATTATAGGTAGGTAGATAGATAGATAGATAGATAGATAGATAGATAGATAGATAGATAG
>ML677378.1:3589779-3600034 GCA_007922305.1 Dermatemys mawii
TAGATAGATAGATAGATAGATAGATAGATAGATAGATAGATAGATAGCCCTAAGATTTGATAATTAAAGATCGACTTTCTTGTGCCTTCACTAAATAAATTTAAACCACATACTGGAGAGCAGTCTAAACCAGCATAAAATCATAGAATCATAGAACTGGAAGGGACCTTGAGAGGTCATCTAGTCCAGTCCCCTCCACTCATGGCAGGACTAAATATTATCTAGACCATTCCTGATAGGTGTTTGTCTAAGCTGCTTTTAAAAATCTCCAATGATGGTGATTCTACAACCTCCCTAGGCAATTTATTCCAGTGCTTAACCACCCTGACAGTTAGGAAGTTTTCCCTAATGTCCAACCTATACCTAGCTTGCTGCAATTTAAGCCCATTGCTTCTTGTCCTATCTTCAAAGGTTAAGAAGAACAATTTTTCTCCCTCTCCTTGTAACAACCTTTTATGTACTTGAAAACTGTTATCATGTCCCCTCTCAGTCTGCTCTTTTCCAGACTAAACAAACCCAATTTTTTCCAATCTTCCCTCATAGGTCATGTTTTCTGGACCTTTAATCTTGTAAGTTTCTGGAAGCAGGCATAGTGTTTTGATAGGAAACAATGTCACAGCTAATGATGGCTCATCCCCAGCATTTAATCACAGGAGTTAAAGGGTGGTGTAATGATAGGGGAAAGGGAAAACTCCCCAGCTTGGGTTTCAACCTAGTCCTATAACATGGTGTAAAGAACCACCCAGCCCTTGTCAAAGGCACTGTCTCCTGAGTAGTGACTTGTATAGCCTTTCTCCTGATTGGAAGGGGATTCCTGAGCAGGAATCCCCTTCCAATCACCACTTCACTGGGGCCCATAGAATGTTTCTGCCCTTTCATTCACAGTCTCATTGAATGAGACTTTAAATTAGTCTTAACTTAACTTGGGCACATTAATTTATAATGCAGACAAACCCCAATGTATGGTATCTAGTTATGGCACATCAGTACAGCTAAATCCCAAGTCATGGACCAGAGCCACCTTGTGCTAGTGCTGTATAAACACAAACAAAAAGATCGTGGGTCTCTGCCCTTAAATGACTTTATTTTATGTTCAAAGCAAACAAACAGAGAAGAGAGATGAAAACATTAAAATGCTCTTCTTGGAAGTTTGCAACCTAACCCTGATTTATTTCTTAGAATTCAGAACCCCAAAGTACAGAAAGACAAAGCAGGCTGCTCCCTAAAAACTGAGAGTCACAATCCCCACCACCCTATTCTAGGCTGACTGGCTGCTGACAGACTGCTTAAGGCCCAAATTGCAGGCTTCCCTACAGAGCCCCTTAGCCTGCAAACCAGACCAGGAAAACCTTTACAAACTTGAACTGATAGCTTGTAAATTTAACACAGTTCTCAGTATACCACACTGGTTACAATCAAAGTATGTTAGCCTTTTGCACCCACTCAACACATTGGTGCATAAATACCCATCGTAGACAAGACTTAAAATTTAGGGACTTTAAAGGGACAATCTTACAAACAATCATAAAGTCCATAAACTCAAACCCAGATTATCCTAGAGTCAAAGGAAGCTGTTCGTATAAGCATTGTTCAAACTCTATTGCAGTGGAACTACTGTGAATATCCACCCTTCACTGTGATTCATGGTATTAGAATGAGTGCCAAAACCCTGGGTAAAGTTTCATGCCACAGCATCAAGAGTTGTTATTCAGGAGAAGGAGCTAATTTAAGACTGAAATTTTCAAAGGAGCAAAAGAAAGTTCGAATTCCGTTGAGTTTGGGTGAGATTTTCAAGTGAGTTTTGGGCCTATTCCAGCTGCAATTCAGTTGACTGGGGATTCCAACTCAATGGGAATCAACTTTCAATGAAAACTAAGTACTTAAATCCCTAGGCCCATTTGATAATTGCAATAATGTTTCCCCTCATCTTCATCTCATTTCTAGAGGGAAAAAAAGAAAGGGAACATCCTTTATTTTTAATTTTATTACAGAAAATTAAGTGCCACGTCCCCCCACCAAAAAAACCCCCCACCTCCCTCTTAAGTGTTTGTTTTTAGGAAATATCTCTAAATAATAAACCCTGGGCTAGGTCCCCTTGGTTTCAATTAGCTCAGCTCCATTCATTCCAAAGGGGCTGTGCCATGTTACACCACCTGAAAATGTGGCCCAAGAGGGATTCTTTTTTCATTTGAATGTTGAATTTGAATTTAATTTTAATTTGAGCCTCTAGTAATAAAATGTATTCAAGTGCAAGCACATAAAAAAAAGTGTTAGGGTGGTGAAATATATGCCCTGATGAAAGTTTAAAGTTTCCCTGTTGTTTGTTCTGCTGTGCGAACCAGCACTCCCAATTGATGTGTGAGCATTAGACATTTTATGAGAACACGGAAAATAGGCTGCTGTCTGTGTGTGTTTTATTGTTAGTTGCGCTTAATTTGGTCATAATATGTGTCAGGCTGAAGAATGGATTTATATTGTAGTAAATGAATGCAAGATGATGGCCATGGATTGAACATGTGTGTGTGTGTGTGTGTGTATTTCTCTTCCTCTCTGAGTGTGTGTGTGTGTGAGAGAGAGAGAGAGAGAGACAGAGAGAGAGAGAGATTATGTAGTGTTTAAATATTTGGAGTAAAAGGGAGCTTAGATTTTCAGTCTACTGATCACTTTCAATCCTGCTTATAGCCACACCCTTTATTTTGAAAACAACTATTTTCCCTGCCTACCTGTGCTATGAGGTACCAAGAGATTTCCAGATTTAAAAACACCCCCAAAGGAATTGGAAGCAAGATTGTCAAGATGGGCCTTTCAAAACGAAACCATTAAATGGACTGAAACTGAACAGACGTAACTGATCTAATCTGACACATGGTTGAAAGTCGATTTTCCTCCTCATCCTCTTACCCCCCCGCTTCCCGGCATCTGTAACTTTTTAGGGATCATTTTTGATTCTAGATGCTTTGTACCTCGACCCAACACTTGAAAAGTCAATGTGGCTTTCATTCGCTTGCAGTAATAAAGCAGATTTATTGCATACTGCAATTTTTTTTAAAAGAACCAAACATGTTTAATTAAAAACATGACATAATGAGCCCTTTGAAGACAGCTCGGTTATGTAAATCTAAGAACTTTGCTTAAGCCCACACAACTCTTTCCCTCCCCCACGTCCCTCCCAGGTACATAACTCTAGGCAAATGAACAGATTAGCTACAGGAGAGTGTAATAAACCAGGCTGGTTGAATACATCCTGTGGCCCACCAGTAAACCCAAGATCATGGAACTTCTAGTAAAGAAGATTCATTGGTATCACTCAATTCTCACCAGTTTTCCACCCTTCAAGACAGAGGGTATCTCGTGAGGTCAGCTTTTTCTCAAAAGACTTCCACAGTTTGCCTCATTAGTCGGCTTGTCTGGATAGAGTCTGTGTTTTAGGCTTGGCTGGGATGAATCAATCCAAGGCTGGAACTGGGCCAGTGTGTAAAAGGTAGAGGGAAACAAGTTATCCAAGAATAAATGCATTGCCTTTAAGAGTCAACCTAGACTTTTTTCCCCCACTCTTTAACTGCATCTCCGTTAGCTCTTCTCCCTTGGCGAGATCGGGCTAGGAAGGCTGGAATTTGGGGGAGTCTAAGTCTCTTGGGGTTTCTTGGAAATGTCCAGCCCAAATGCATGCAACAAATAAAGGCATGAAAATCAAATTCTCAGCTGGAATTAAATCAGTTTGAGGGTTCTGAAATGTCATAAAGGGATCCATTAGAAAACAAGAGGATAACAGGGCAAATTTTAGCTCCTCAGTGATAATGGAACCCCAAATCCAAACAGCTCTAGACATTGGGAAGATTCTGATCTGGGATCCCTCTGAGGCCAATATATAGTCCTCTGTATTTGCACAGGGCCCCTGGCCCAGGACAAGGGCTCCCAACTGCTCTGGTAATACAAATGACAAGTTTTAAGGGTTCTAAACAATTGGCCTGGCCAGCTCTTTGTGGCCTGCCTTGGCTGCAGATTTTTGTGTTGCTACATGGAACATAACTAGCCTTTCATCTGAGTTTTTTCTAGAGCCTGTCCCTGAAGCGGGGATCATTAGCTTACCTATGAGATCACACTTCCTCCTGAAAGTGATTGTGGGATCCCAAAAAGGGGCAAGGACTGCATGGTCTCATATGGTTCGGAGGAGAGGTGTTGCTTTGATGGGGGCAAAAGTGCTTAGCTGGGCAGATAAAATTGTAGGCCTTGAGAAGGCTGGGAGAGAAAACTTGCTGGAGGCAAAGGGAGTCGTTATTCAATTTGGTCTGTTTGCAAAGATTTTCTAGGGTGGAAAATCCTTATGTTATGAGGTGGGAGGTGGGTGGTTGCCAGGGGGCAGGGGGAGAGAGTTCAGTGGTTTGAGCGTTGGTCTGCTAAACTCCGGGTTGTGAGTTCAACGCTTGCAGGGGGCGTTTAGGTGTATGGGGCAAAAATGGGATTGGTCTGGCTTGAAACAGGGGGTTGGACTAGATGATCTCCTAAGGTACCTTCCAACTATGAGATTCCAGGAGTCTATGACCTATGCAGAAACCAGATATGAGCAAGGAGGTTTATTCCTTCCTTCCACTCCCTCCCCCTGCACTAGCAAAGGGCAAGGGGCCTTGAATAAAATTAGAGCTGATATTTTCAAAGGAACCCAAGGGAAATAGGCACTCAATTTCTGTTCAAGCTGAATAGTATTAGAAGTGAAAATTTCAGTGTCTAACTGATTTAGGAACCAAGACTCTCTTAATGCCTTAGGCTTCTAAGTCACGATTGAAAATGAGCCTTAAGGTCCCAAATGTAGGATCTTCTGGAAATGTTACCCTTGCGCTCTAACTCCCTCAGATTCATTTTTTAGGTCCCTTAGATTTTGCTCCAATTTCTCTCTCAGCTTATTTGTACAAATTTTGTTGTTTATATGAATAAAACACACAATAAAAAAAGTCCCAGAAAAAAGGATTTGGTGGGGAGCATTCAGAAAGCTGTAGAAATCCTGGGGAAATCCACCAGCTGATTGGGAAACACACATGGCTACAATCCGTGAAACATTGGGTAGATGAGTTGCTCCAGTTTTGTCACTCAAAGGCAAAGGAGGTACTATGTGTGTGCACTCGCGGACGCATCAACAAAGACACTAGTCGCCCACCCTAGGCTCCTGTCTTGCAAATGTTTTAAGTAGTCTCTTTTCTCTTCAGTGGGGAACCCGCATTGTGTATAGCATCATTCTTCACTCCAGAGCGGACCTGGTGTTTTTTATCTTGTTGGTAGTTCTCATGAATCCTAAGGTTTATTATAACACCCCGTGCTGTCCCAAAAACACTATATTCCGAAGACACAACACACTAGAGGCCATGGTTACACTTACAGAATTATAGCGCTTTTGGTTATAGTGGTCCCCTCATACAGCAATATGTATAGTGCTATTGCGTGTCCACACTGAGACGCGCCAGTGGTATAGCATGGCCACATTTGCGGCACTTCAGGTGGCATTAAGAGCAGCACATTAGGACAGGCATCCCAGCATTCAGCTGGGTGCAACGTGCTTTTCAAACGGGGGTGAGACTTGCAGTTGAGGGGGAATGTGTTGTGTGTATGCGGAGGGAGAGAGCCAGTGGTTTTTCTGTCCTTCTGAGAGCCTGTCAGCGAGCCTGTCAGTGTGTGTCCATTTACAGAGGGCTTTGTTTTCACACAGGCTCCCTCCTTAAACATTTGCATTGCTTATCTGCCGAGTTAAGAGAGAAACTCTAAAGAGGTACTTCCGCATTCCTCCAGCCAAGTTCAAAAGAAAGGGAAGAGAGGTCAATTGCCTTAAATGGCTCCAGGCATCTCAAGAGAACACTTGTAGTGCAGTGGGTGTCCACATTCTCGCGGTAGCGCTACAGCAGGAGCGCTACAGCCCTTATTCCCCGTGCAGAGGTGGATTACCAGGAGTGCTATAACTCTGCGGTTATAGCGCTCTACGTGCCTTGCCAGTGTGGATGGATAGGAGGTTATAGCACTCCTGGGAGCTTTATAGCATTATAAAATGCCAGTGTAACCAAGGCCTTAGACTGTAAAACTTCGGGGTCAGGGAAGGACCATCCTTTTGTTCTAGGTTTGTCCTGTACCGAGCACAATGGGGTCCTAGTTCATCACTGGGGCTCCTAGACACTACTGTTAATACATCTAGCCAATAAGGTACCTCACCTGGTGGGGTCGTATATGCTACGGTAACTCGAAGAAGAAGGAGAAGGAGAAGAAGAAGAAGAAGAAGAAGAGGAGGAGGAGGACGAGCACCCGTACAGCCATGTCGTAGGAGCGAAGCAATGCACCTACAATGGCATGTGATTGTACAGTGGGCCAATCAACATAAGACACAGCCCCTACTCTCAAAAGCTGGCCGTCACAGTCAACAAGGCAAGTAAAGGAACATGGTGGCAGGAAGTCGAAGTAGCAAATACTACGGATGGACTCAATCCCTCTCCCCCACCCTTTGATGTCAGTGGAATCAGTTTGGCTCTTCCTGTCCCTGCAATGGTTTATACGACGTATTAGATCGCATTTCACACGATGAGGGCAATCGGATTTTAGGGGATTGTTTAGTTATTTAGTGCCACCCAAGCGGTCTCCGTGGTTGGCAGGTCCTTAGGGGACATGTCCATTGAGGAGCAATGGGCAGGGCCTGGATTGTCCTCACCTCGGACCCTCCCCAGCTCCGGATTTTGGAAATTCGTATATGGCTTTTCCCAGCCCTGCACCCTTCCCTCCGCCGGGCTCCCCCTGAAGAGGAAGCAGCTTGTTTCCGGGAAAGGGAAAGCGAGGGCCTTGGCCAAGGGGAGTCAGCCGAGAGAGTCGGTGCCAGAGTGACTCCGTGGCCACTCGGCTGGGAAGCGGCCGTCAAGGTTGCGGTACAACCGCTGCCTCCTTCTTGCTCTTTGTAGCCGTCTCTGGCTGTCACCGTGGAGCTCCCGGTGGGTTTGGCCCCCTGCTCCCCTTTGGCTTTTCAGGGGGAGCGGGGGAGCGTATCCCTTCTTCGCACTGTTCTGGGTTTGGAGACGGGCGCTTGGCTGGGTCCCTCCCTTGTCGCTTCCTGTGTTGGTGGTCAGACTTGATTCCCGGTAACCTTCCTTTCTGGCCCTAAAAAGCTGCGGCCCCGGTTCTGCGACGCTTTATTCCGCCTCTCCCTCCGGGTAAAGAGAAGAGGCCCGACGCCGAATGGCCCACAAGCCGCCCTTGCGTTGAAACTTCACCCTCTCAGTGGCCTTGCCCTGTCCCCTTCGGCTCAGGCTTCAGCGTGTGGACGCGCCCTCGCATGGGAATAGGTGTAGGGGTCCCCCCTTTAATATAGCCACGGGTTTCATCCGGAGCCTATCCCAATTGGCCGAACGATGAGAGCTTTGCTTTGGTCGTGGGCTCCCTCTCTCGTGTCTCATTCCGGAGTGACTCCGCATGGAGGCCAATGGAGTGACTCCGGATGACAGGGGAGTAATTACTATCAGAAGCTGGGCTGCGGACTTTAACCACGCTCAGATCGAAAGAACACCGCGGCCAGGAGAGATATGGAGGGAAGAGGTGATGAGCGGAGACCTATGGACTCCACTCACCCCAGCCCAACAGTAGCAGCACATCTGTATTGCAACAGGCCCTAGCAGCACATCTGTATTGCAACGGCCACTTTCCCATCTCGTCATTAGCACCCGGGGGCAAATCTGCAAAAGCAACTCGGTCCTCCTGCAAAACTGCTCACCAGGCCATGCGGTTTGATTCATAATTATGGGCCCCATCGAGGCATCCATTTGTAAGGAAAACGAGGTGAAGGGGGAGCTTTGCTTAGGAACCGAATCCGCGCTATGTCCTGATAATACCCTACTTTGTGGTCAAGAGAGGAGCGCTTCACATCGGGCTGTTATTTTCCCGGTTTTCATGCTTATTTTGTTGAGTTTCCAACTTAAATTTAGGAGGTAAGAAATTATGTGGAGAAACACTGAAAGGTGGCGGGCGATTCTTCGTAAAGAGCTGGGAGTGGAGGGGAAGAGACTTTAAAACAGAATAAAAACTCCCGGCTAGCCACATTTAATTGCAATGGGAAAAAGCAATTGGGGAGGGGAGGGGAGAGTTGGACTTTTAAATGAGCTTGGTTTTTCAAAGAAACGTGGCTTCTGGAGTCAGTTTTGGCAGGCTGGAAAGAAAGAGCCACAAGAAGTAAAGTGGAACCTTCCCACCCAGAAATAATGTATCCAACATTTCAGCTGCAAGGCGCATCCAAAAGCAATTAAACCAACCTCGTTAAAATTATTTATTGAGGCACTGCTCCATGGAGAAGAAAAAGAAAAGTACAGAGCGAAAAGAAAGCTATTTCTCAGCAGGCGAAGGGATAAAAAAGACACTTACAATTAATTAGAGGACAAAATAAGAAATAAAATAAAATACAAGTCACCAACGAAACCACTGGCTTAAACAAAAAGTCTTTGCGCGCGGGGAGACATAAAATAATAAGGAGATATAAAAGGTATTAAACGTATTTTAGACTGACCGCACGATTCTTAAAGGGACAAAATCTTGCGTGGATCTTTTATGAGGCAAACATTCCCGGTGCTTCTGGATATTTTTCGAGAGCTCCCTGGGTTTCGCGAAGTTTGCACTTAGGCGTAGAATAGCGTAAAAAGTCTGGGACTCCCTTGAATTATTTACGTCTCCTATCCCCGGATATGCTCCTCAAGCCCCCGCTTTCCCCTTCTCTCATTAAATCTACAAGGAAATAATTTCCTTGTCCTGCAGTTCTTCCTACGCAGCCAGCATCCCTATGAAAGTCCATGAGAGTTTTTGCCTTAGGAAAGGACCGAAGGCTTGTATGAATTCTTAGGGCTTCCACGTAATTCAGCTGGCGCTCAGTCTATTGACCTTATAAGATGGCAGGTCGGCAGGACTTCTTTTCACTTGATCAACTCTGCCGACCGTTGTCCTGAAAGAGGCCAGCTGGAAGAGAAATGTACAGAATCGCTATACCATTGACTTACAGGGGCAAGCAAACCCTGAAAGCCTTTTGGTTATGTCTGGATAGCAACTAACGCAATGGGGTTGGGTGGTAGGACTTCTGGATGCAAGAAGAAGAAGGAGGAGGAGGAGGAGGAGAAGAAAAGACAACTGGTCCTTCACAGAGGAATTTCCAAACACTGATATGTGAACTATGACACTTACACTCATTTCTTTGTATGATAAATATATCTGCTAACCCTGGTTCTTCTGTTTCTACATTAGGAATCCAAATTCTCCTGTTTTACCTACCGTTTCTGTTTCCCCATGTTAAGTATCCTCACACCTTTTTGTCAACTGTCTGATACGGGCCATCTTGATTATCACTACAAACGATTTTTTCTCCTGCTGATAATAGCTCATCTTAATTAAATAGCTTCTTAGAGTTGGTATGGCAACGTCCACCTTTTCATGTTCTATCTATCTATCTATCTATCTTCCTGCTACATGTTCCACTCTAAGCATCCAATGACGTGGGCTGTAGCCTAGAAAGCTTTTACTTAAATAAATGTGTTAGTCTCTAAGGTGTCACAAGTACTCCTGTTCTTTTTGTGGATATAGACTAACAGGGCTGCTGTTCTGAAACCGTTTCAGTACACTTCATCTTAACACATTTTCTTTAGGAAGGCAACCAACAGTGGCCTGGGAATCAAGAGCAAGGAATAGTTTATTTGGAAAAGATTAGCTTTGGTAAACAACCAAATAAGGATGGACCAGCTTTGCTGCTCAGTGGAATAGCCTTCCAGACTGTGTCGGCAAAGCCACTGGGGTACATTCTTTTGCCACGCCGGTGGAAATGCAATTTTTGCGGGCACTTTAACTAAACTCTAACGTTCCCCTTCCTCGTGGTTCTCTTGTTGGTTTGTTTTTTAAAATTATTATTTAGTGCTATCATTTTGCTTTGTCGGCATTCCCCTTCCCTCCCCCAACAACATGTCATATAATCTCCTCTAAGGATAAAAAGCCACAAGAAGCTACATTATTTTAGAAATTGTGATCTTCCTTCCTTCCTTCCTTCTTTCCTTTCTTTCTTTCTTTCTTTTATCCACGTGAGGGCTCATTCGGCAAAGGGAAACCAATGTCAATTCATTCTCCTGCAGCAATTGCTAGATAAGGTCCCGTTGGCATGAGGTGCTCCGGAAGTGAGACCTCTGGGAAACACTAGAGTTAAATAACTAAATAAAAAGAGATTAGATAGATAGATAGATAGATAGATAGATAGATAGATAGATAGATA
>ML677378.1:3605034-3632606 GCA_007922305.1 Dermatemys mawii
CTATCTTGTTTCTATTGCTGTTTATTTTTATTTTATTTTATTTTATTTTCCTGCAACTTAAAACTGATGTCATTGACACCCTTTCTATTAATTAAAAACACACAACTAATTAGAGAGGCGAATCAGTGGGCCACTAAGACCCCTTCCCCACAATCTCTTTACTTTCTAAAATTTGGCCACTTCATATATATCTAAATAGGATCTCTCTCTCTCTCTCTCTTTCTCTCGCTCTCTGAAGTGTCCGGATTATATATATTTATAATTTGAATATATCTGTGATTACCTCTCATTCCCAGGAAAATACCACCAGCCTCGTTACCCCCTGAGAGCTGTTTGAACCTCCAGATCTGAAATAACTGGCCTGACTTTCAGTATGGCCGCCCTAGAGCTCTACCGTATAGGGAGGCGCTAGTCCGTATTTGCTCTTCTCTAAAAGTATGACGCGGTTGACATCAGGAAAGCGGCTACCGGGTGATGATTCCAGGTGTGCTCCTGGTTCTGCCTTTCTGGGTTCTTCCTTAATTATTATTCTCATTGTGTAATAGTAGGGACGTTGCGGGATTAATCCCGTTGAACCATCTGATCAGATCCACAAAGCATTTACTAGGATTTTCAAAGGCGTTTAAAGGAGCTAGGCACTCCTGACTCCTTTAAATTTATCTGAAAATCTCAGTTTAAACTAAGGGGTCTAGCCATTCCATTAAAGCCTGTGGAAACACACGTGAGGCCTGGGCCAACTATTCTGCAACACATTCCACCGTCCATCCGGATGAGAACCAACCATTGACATCAGGAGCAAAGATGGCAGGACGTGGCCATAGGACGCCAAAGCCGATGTGGGTACGGCACAGACACATTCTTCCAATTGCTATTGCGCTGAACTGTCTGTTCAACCAGCTCATTAAAAGCTCCAAACGCCATAACCACGTTTGAATGCTCTACATGTCTCTCAGTGCTGATGCACTGCTCCTATCCACTTCAAAGAGGAGTGGTCTCAGCGGTGGCGTGGTGGTAGCAGAGCTCCACAATAGAGCGTGGCTTTGTTAGACGTTAGGTACACGGCTCAAGAGAATAGACCATGGACAGCCTCATACGTTTCTCTGAAGCAGGTGGACCTGCGCGGAGAGTAGGTGTCAGCTGTTGAACCTGTGTCGCTGCCTTTATGGAGATAATAGAGAGGAATCTGGATATTGCACTGCTCTTGTTGCCTGTTGGTCCCAGGCTATTAGCGAGACAAGGTGGTGGACTAACTTCTTTTGGTGAAGGAGCCAAGCTTTTCAGCGACACAGAGATCTTCTTCAGATCTGGGAAAGGCACCCAGCCCTGGTCTCTACTAGAAAATTAGGTCAATTTAACTTGGATGGTCAGCGGTGTTAAAAATCCTCACACCTGAGTGGAGTTGTAAAACCAACCTAAATACCTGTGTAGACATTTAGGTCAAGGGAAAAAATTCTTCCCTCAACCTAGCGACTGGAAGATCTAAAACTACAGAAGAACCCTACAGATGACGTAGGTAATGTCTACACTGAAGCCCTATAGGAGTTAGTGTGCCACTGTAACATTTTAAGTGTAGACAAACTCTCAGAGTTACAGCTAAATATAAGGTGGAACAGATTGTTTGGCACAAGTAATTAACTCGTAAAGGACCATTCGAGGTGAAGTGGCTCATTGAAACTTCCCCAGTCATAGGACGAAAAAAGGGGAGGAGGCTGGTCGGTTACAGACTGTTGTGATAAGCCATAAATTCGATGCCTTTATTCAGACCATGTGTTTTTGTATCTGTCAAGTTATGAATTGATGCTCCCAGCTTTGTCTTTTGAAGGTGTTGTGCAGGTTTCCCTTGAGGATGAGAACTGAGAGGTCAGGTACAGAGTTTTTGTGAGAAGTGCTCACCCTAAGGTGATATGGGTTTGGGGGGGTTTTAAATCATTTTTCTGTCTGAGTTCATTCGAGACCACAGTGAGTGTTATAACATACTTGTTACTGGGACATTGACTGCACTGGGTGAGATACACCAGATGTTGTGATAGGCATGTGTAGGACCCATGGATCTTGAAAGGTGTGTTGTGGGGCTACTGATCATTGTAGCAGTGGAGATATGTCTGCAGGTTTTGCCTTTGTTGTTCTGGCAGGGTCTGGTGCCGCTCTACGTTGTGGGTTCTGGTCTGTGGGGAGTTCACTTCTGATGATGAATTTGATGAGGCTGGGAGGTTGTTTGAAGGCTAGAAGAGGGAGTTGTGGAAAATTTCGTTCAGAATGTGGTCCCCAACATATGTGGGTAGTAATAGTTTAATGTATGAGTCCCAGTATGGGCTGGTAGCTGACAACTAGGGGTGGGTGGTCAGAGGGCTCCCCTCCCCGTATCAAAGCAGATTCTCTCTGGGTGTTTGGGTAACCTGTTCCATGGTGAGATCTACTTCTCTGGTGGGGTGTACTTGTTTGGTAAAGGCAGTTTTAAGTAATAATAGCCATGTTAACCATGGCCATAGCCATAGCCATGTTAACCATGGCCATGTTAAGGTTTGTATCCTGGATTTTCTCTATGGTTATTGTAGGGTCTGGCAATAGATAGATTTCTGGGTTAAAGGAACGAGAAGTACTTTTGCCATCTTACAGACTAACATATACAAGAAACCCACAGATCATGCTACTAACATGGCTACCACTCTGAAAGATTTCTTCGTGTGTTTGGAGTGGATGCTGGGTCTGTGAAGGTAAGGAGGATTATCTGTGAGTTTCTTGTGTATAATTCTCTGTAGGATTCCACTGCTAAAGCTGATTGTGGTGTCCAGCCAGTCGATGCTGGCGTGGGAGTGTTCTAAAGAAAGTTTGATTGATGGGTGGTGGTTGTTGAAGTCGTTGTGGAAATCTATGACGCAGTTAGGGTCATCTGTCCAGAGGATGAAAATAGTATCAATGTATATCAGGTATATCACTGGTTTTGTGATGCGTTTGTCCAGGAATTTTTCTTCAAGGTGGTCCTTTGAAGAGGCTGGCTTACTGGCAACCCATCCTAGAACTCAGGGCAGTTCCCATGGAGTGAAAAAAGTGGTTCTTTTCGAATGTAAAATTGTTGTGGATGAGGATGAAGTGCGTGAGTTTAGTGTTGTGTTTGAGGAGATCTGAATGTTGTCCATTTTCTTGTAATATTTAAGGCAGCTATGTCACCATAAAGAGGGATGTTGATGTATAAAGAAGTGACTTCCTAACTGTGCTAGGCACTAAAAAACATGGTCTGAATAAGGACACTGAAGATGCAGCTTATTACGAAACCTGTAACCCACTTAAGCGCCCCTTTTCTGTCCTCTGACTGCAAGATTGTTAACAAGCAACTTCACCTTGAATGGTCCTTTAAAATAAATGTTAACTACTTATTTTAAATAGCCTGTTACACCTTGTATTTCCCTGTGACACTCAGAGTACCTTTCCCAGACGTGAAGAAGAACTCTGTGTATTTTGAAAAGTTGCCTCTTTCACCAACAGACATTGGTCCAGTGAAAGATATTAACACACTCATCTTGTCCGCCTAGAAATCTGGATAGTTATTTGTCAATAACTTGTTTATTCCCTTGTCCAAAGCTATTTTTATTCCTGAAATTCACTATAGTTTCATGTCCTCCTTTCCCCTCCTTTCTCTATGAGTTCCTCCTGGAATCTCCTCCTCAAACACTTGTGTCCTGAGGCACTTACTGAGTGGACCCAACCACAACAGTCTCCTGTCAGGAATAGCTTCCAGGAGGTTGGGGAGGTGACTTCTAACTTCTAGAGGTAAACTTCAGTTGCCAATTCTGAAAGTGCCTGAATGAGTTAGGAGCATTGATTCAACTAGAAACTGATGGGTTTTATAATACTGGGGAGTTCTTAGGTGAAGACCCTCATAGTAACATCAGTCAATCAAGCAATGAAATAAAGCAGTAACAATCCATGGTATCATAAAAGTAGTAGGCCTGGAAGGAAAAGCAGACTGGCTAGGCGTTGCTGCACTCCGCATTTCAGTACCTAACTGATTTAGGAGCCAAACTCTAATTTTCAAAATATTTGGGCATTTAAGAGACAGAATCCCATTAGGGATTAGGAGAGGACCATTTCCATTTTTCTCAGTGGAAGGATTTTCTTTTGTTCTCAGTGGGGAGATTCTCCTTTGTTCTGAGGAAGTGGGGGGAGGGGGGAATGAGGTGGAATTCTTCATTGTCCTCACCAGAAGATGCAGGATGTTGAATACTTTTGAAAATCTGACCGTTTATGCGTCGGGTGAAGACAACCCATGGATCATAAATTACTCATGATCCCTGCTAAACTCCAGCTGCTGTTAATAGATATACAATGGATATCAGTGCATATACAATTAATGTCAATGCATATATCTTTGACACAAGAATCGCTTCTACGACTGTATGGCAGGATCTAATCCTCGCTTGGGCCAAGCCCTCTCTTCCATCTGTGGAAGTAGCGGAAACCGCATTTAGGAGAAGGGAGGGAATTGGCAGCAGGAAGGGACATACGTTTCCCTTTCCACAGCGAAAATGAAGAAGGAGCAATAAAAGGTGCAGAGTTTAGCAAAACAACAGACCATGGAGGTTGCAATTTATCTTTTCATGGTTGATGGGGGAAAAAATCCCATAATGATGCTAGTACACAGGCTACTATAGGACACAAGATCCACTCCACACACAGCAGCACTGGGTATGCAAGTAAGTGGGGCAGGGAAGCAGAAAATAGACACATAGAACTCAAGACTGGAAAGCAGCTCTTGGGTCATCAAATCCAGGCCCCTGCTATTTCAGGGGACGTAAACCCCTTCACACATTTATCAGGCTGTCTTAAACCCAACGCCTACTCCTCCTATTGCGGGGATGTTTCCGAACCTCCCTTTTCTGAGAGTTAGAGTAGAAACTTTCTTCTCATTTCCAGCCTAAATGTATTCTTGTGCAGTTTAATTAGTTCTGGTGCCAACATGGTCATTTGGCTCCAAAAGCTCTTTCCTCTTCTTGGTGTTCACTCCCTGAAGTATTTAAAGAGAGAAGTCAGCTCGGCTCTCAGCCTTCCTTTCGCTAGGCTACACAAGCCTGAGTTGGTCTCTCCTCTGATCATCCCGGCAGCTCTTCTCTGCCCCTGTACAGCTATATATGCCTATACCACACACTTATAGCTGCAAATCCCATTTGATTTCTAAAAGCAGGTGATTTATTTCTCACTGTTCGACTGAAGGCATGTGAGTGGGTGGATGGCGGGGAGAGGAGAGGGGAGAGGACTGGCACCCCTCTTAACCTATTCCAAAATATGAAGTTCCACCCCCAACTACAGATAGCTGAAGGTTTCTGCTAAACTGCGATATAGCTAGCGAGGTCACAGTTCTCGCCGCATTAGGCTTCAGAATAAACAGTCTATGCAGATGAATAGAGAAAGTTCATATAATACCTCCGACACCCTATCTATTTGCGGACCAGCCAGCACTGCCTGGGTTCACATGCCAAAAGCCACCTCCAAGAGTACAACTCGCACCTCCGATTTTGACGGAGAGACCAGATCTCATTTAGTCGCGTCAATGAAATGGCCAGATTTTCAGATATTACTCCCCTCCCCCGCCCCCAATACGGGTATGGAGGAGGGGTATAACTCGCCATTGTGATCAAAAGTGGGGAAGGGGCGAATTCTCTATGTTCTCAATGGGGTTGGGACGGGGCACACTTATTTTCAAAGGGGAGGGAAAGGAGATCTCCATTGTTCTCAGTGGGTCTGGAAGACGTTGAACTCACCATTGTTTTCAAAAGATGGGGGGCGGAGGGAATCTCCATTGTTCTGAATGGGGGGCAGGAGGAGGTGGAATTCAACGATATTTTCAAAGATGGGGAAGAGGCGAATTTTCCATCGTTCTCAATGGCTGGGTGGGGAAGGGGTTTGTGGAGGTGGAATTCAAGGTTGTTTTCAAAGCTGAGCAGAGGTAAGATATTCTTGCTCTCAGTAGGGGTGGGGAGAATTCTTCGTTTTTCTCAAAGAGGAGACTTCTCCATTGTTCTGAAAGGGAAGGCGCGGAGGTGTTCTCCTTTGTCCTCAATGGACGCTGCTGGCAGGTGAGTACTCTGGGAAAATCCAGCCGCTTCAAGTACGTACCTAGAAGGAAGGGGGAGGGGGACTCTTTCTGAAAATCTGGCCCCTTCTGATTTAAAACCAACGGCTTAAATCTTGTAGAAAAATCACGGAGCCTGCAAAGAAGCCCGGGATTGTTCATGATTCTGATAGGGTTCTATTAAGAGTCCAAATTCCCCTGATGTGCAAATGACCAGCGCATCTAATCAGCTGTTTCTAGCGCCTCGGATTTTGCTTTCGCTCCGATTCCTTCCAAGTCGCCGTATCCCATCCCAGCCCCCATTGGAACATTAATTCAGTAATTACTAATCCTTCGTGGATCACCTGTATGGTGCCCTTTTCCTCTTGTGGTACATACTGGGATCATGATGTCTTTGTGGGTAAGGAGGGTCTTTCTGTTCTGTGTTAGAACATTACCTAGCACAATGGGCTCATGGTCTGTGATTGGAGTTCCTGGATAATAGTCATTAATATTAGTAAGAATAACAATTACTCTTAATAAGGAAAAATAAATCGCTAGGGAGATTTGTCTACCATATAGGCTTTTGCTGCTGTGCAACATAATTTGCTACTTTTTCCTTCGGCCTTTGGATCTAGGATGAACCTTTGAGGTTGTAAACTGAACTGTTCATAGGAACAGCATTAAACCTTAGGATCCGCTTCATAACGAAACCTTTAGCTGGCCCAGTGTCAATGACTTGCTGTCTTACTATGCATGCCCCAGGACAGAATTTGGCCGAATATTAGCAAATGGAAAAACCTGTCAACGTGAAGTAAATAACTACGAATTCCAGTAAATGGCTGGCCTAAAAAGGGGCTCTCATCTCGGGCTGCGCATGGAATAAGAATACAATTCATATGTCTCTGGATCGGAAGTTTTGTCAATAAACTTTCCCCTCGCATATCTGTTCTGGCTAAGCTCAGAACTTCAGTCGATAGCTTCCTATGGGACAGTTAATTAGTTAATTCTTCAATCCAAACCGGGCCTTTCTGTGCGATCTCATTGTGCAAATGAAACTGGCCAGAGCAGGGAAAGCGCCGGGCAAACAGTCCCGTAGGAAGCTATCGACTGAAGTTGTGAGCTTAGCCAACTTTGCTTGGTATGGCACCGTTTCTGCCTGACGTTTCCTGCTTTATCCGGTTTCATTTGCACGCGGATGGCACAAAAGTTCCGTTTGGATTTCTGAACGTCAAACAAAAATCGCGTTGAGAATATTCCTTGGAATGGGAGCCCACCGTCGCAAAACCCTTTTGGTTCAGGGTTACTAATCGATGCGTTGCCTGAGGAGTCCCAACTCCCCTTGTATTTCCAGGCAATGAGAGACTTGCCTGAATAAGGAAAGGAGAAAGACAACAGTATATATTCCAGTGCTGTAATTTCTTTGGCAACAGCCTTGACAATTTCCTCACTCTGAGGTTCTAGTGTAGTTCCACTGCTCTGTGATTTTAGGCTTTTCGATATTACCCCTTACTCAAAACAAGAGCACATAAGTCCGAAAAAGATCGTGTTATTTCATTCTGTGTACATATACTACCTTTTCCGCACAGGCCTGATTTCCTGCTACTTGTCTAGTAAATGCATATCTGGACATGCTTCTGGATTAGACCGTGATTTTAATCTTTCTTCGGTGATCTTTCTTTCTTTTTTATTTTAATCCTGTACGGAAAATCATTTGAATACACTTTTATGTTAATATTCTAAGATTTGAGAGGATTACTCTAGGCAGAAACAAGAGTTAATAGCCCACAAAGAACAGATATATTCCAGGCAGATAAATACTATAGGGATAATTGCTCTATACATTACTTATACAACTTTTCCTGCAGAAAACCCTTTCTGAAACGGAATTAAGTGGAAATCCAGCCACCTTTATATTATAAAACTAATTTTCAATTCCATTTCCACGTTCATTTTTGAGGTTTTTGTTCTCTTTTATATTTTTTCAGAGCTAGATCTTCTCAACAGAGCCCTTTTTTTGAACAACATTTGATTCCTTATGTCCCTATCCGAGTTTCAGCCCTCTAATGTAGAATGCTTGTACATTAACAATTCTCTGTATTGAAAGTTGCAATATTTTGTTTAACTTTGTGCTGCTCTGCTCCGTTACCAAAAAATGGATCTAATAAAATATAAACTGATTTAATTTGAGGCATCCTGAAAAAAATCATCTGGGAAATATATTTTTTTCAAATCATTGACTCCTGGAAAATATATACTTTTGCAGAGGTAAAAGGAAGTTATTCACAGATTTAGGGTGTTGGATTATTTTCCCCCCTTCACAATTTTTTATATATATTTTCTGATTATTTGGCCGCTGCTCAAGAAAAATTCATGATAACACCCTGATTAACCTGGCCATGCCGGGGAAGCAATCTCTGCGTTTTAATTACTTCACTTGAGCTTCATTTAGGTTCAGTTCTGTGTTGATACCAAAACAATTGTCAAGGTTATTTGCCCTACTTAATGTCCCCCAACAAACTAAATTATCGTGTAACTATAGTGCTACCTGGGACCGGATGTGCCCACTACAATATGTAGACTGCCTGGTGAAGATTTTAGTGCGTCAACGGGGAAGATTAGCAATATTTTATATAGTAGCAAGTGTAATTCAAAATTACCAGAGCTCAGTCTGATGTCTGCTGCAAGGTGAAACTAGAATATTAAATCAAGAGTGGAGAATACACATTTTATCATCAGCTCTGCAGTCTAATTTGGGAACACTCCAGAGTAAGTGGGAAATGCCTCTGTTGTTCCTGGCTGTGGGTATAAATTGTGTTTTTGTTGAACTATGACTCTATTTTTTCCAGTTTTCTTACCTTTATTGCCATAGTAACGCCTGAATGAAGGTGGCAAAAAGTGAAATTTGCTTTTTAATCTACCTCAGTGTGTCATCTATAAAGTAGCATGTAATACAATAGTTCTTTGCGTTTCCAATTAGCGTTAAACTTGTCCAAATTCTCAAGACCTACCTCTCCTCCAAAAAACCCCCCCAAAACAAAAGACAAAACAAAACAATCTTACTAAGTCCTTTTATTTCTGCTCAAATGGTTGTTCAGTTGTGAATATCTGATACATTAATATCTGAGTTTTAAATTCTTGAAATGAGAAATATAATCAGATTTATTTTAAATAACCTCAAGGCAATCGCTGACACAGCTACATAAGGCGGGTTGTGTGTGTGTGTTGTTCTGTTTTGTTGATTTTTTTGCCAGTTTTGCATAAATATATGTAGACCTGAGACGACCACTCTCAGATATACTTTATGTATTTATTCGAATGGCTAAAATGCTAAAATATTTGTTGCCAATAGGCTTTAGGCACTCTTAGCATAATTTAAAAATACAACAGCATAATGTCAAATAACTCATACGCCTAGCAAGAAATTTGCAAACTCAGTATTGCTCCCCTGGAATACCCTTACAATAGACAGAGATCTGTGTTAATGTCATCTCTTCATGAAGCGACCTCTCGTCTACTTTGTAAACAAATGGGAAATGAACTGTATCTGTATACCGAATAAAATATTCCTCCTTTCTTCCATCTTGAAGAATAGCATAATTCTAAAAATAAAATGTTACTTGCCATAAGATATTGGATCTATAGAAAATGACCGCACAACCTTCCCCTTCCCCGCCGGCGATTTCTCTAGATTTGTGCAAACGACACAGGGTGAAAGAAAGAAAGAAAGAAAGAAAGAAAGAAAGAAAGAAAGAAAGAAAGGAAAGTAATTTCTCTGGGACACAGTAATTAGATGGGTGAACACATCAGAAGAAAATACAAATATTCGTCGCAGGTTGTGAATGTATGCACTTCGAATACCAAGAAGCAGGTTTTCTTTTAAATAAACCTGTTGATCTGAAAAGATTTCTTATTCATAATTTGAAGCCAGTGGCATAACAAAACCAAAAGATCCCCAATACCTGAGCTCTTAATAACTAGGTACATATACCGATGTAAAATACTGTTACTGACAACACTCCTCTCCTGTTGACATTTTATAAGGGATATTTCTCAGGAAGTAACGTTTTGTTTAAGCTACTTAGGTGTCTCCACTTACTTATTGGACAGACATTATATTGGTTATATTAACCAAATAATACACCATCAACTCATTTTATTTCCCACTCCCCACTCCACTCACATGTTTATGAGTTCCACAAAGTTTCCATCGTATACTTTCTAGATCTTTATTCATGGTAGGATCAATTATTTTTACATGGAAATGTTGTCTCTGCCTTTAGGAAATGAACGTCAAATCCCACCCTCAATTCCATTATATGTTGATTTGAAAAGAGGAATTTAGATCAGATATATTTTGATAATGATCACTTAGGGCCAGGGTCTGATAGCCTTACTCATCTTGAATAATACATTTTTCCCTCTTCTGCTTGGGACATTGGATGGAGTGAATCGGAGTGATTAACAGATGAAGATAACACTAAGCACTTTTAATTTGTCCCTGAGATATGAAATTCAGTCTTAGTTAACCGTTGCAAATTGTAAGCAATCCACATAAGTCAATTGACTTTAACAAAAGCAACATTACTGTGGAAGGATAATTCTTTCCTGCAGTGCTGAATTATCATGAGACTAAAGTCCCAGCTGCAAGAAAACAAGTGGAGAATTTGGCTTTAGTGTGGATTTTTAAGGAGAGAACGAAGAAGGAAAAACATTAGAAATCTAAATGGTATATAACTATAGCAAATCGTGCGATATTTAATATAAATTAGACTACTCTTACAAGGTACGTCACAAATTCAATAGAATAAAAACGACATGAGTGTCATTATATTTGTAACACTGACTTTTTATCTGATCTGTCCATATCCTTTTCAGATATGAAGGGCAGGAATCTTGAAGTATTGAATTAAGTTGTTGGGCGTTTTCATATTGACCCGTTGGAGACAGGGGGACGCGGGGGGGGGGGGGGGAGAGAGAGAGAGAGAGAGAGAGTCTCACCAGACATTCATTCTAAGAGTTTAAAAGTTTTTCTGGAAATTTTCAAATCAAATAATTGGAGATCTCTCTCTCACCCCCTCACCCCCCCGCCCGCAATCTCTCTGCCGATATAAGAAAAAAAGTTATTTGACTCAAAACTGCGATGGAAAGTGCCACTTTCCCCCACCCTCTGGCTCAGTTGAAATCATGCCTTCTGACTTTCAGAACATGATATTTCACCCTAAATAACCAGAAAAGTTCAAAATTTTAAGCCTAGTGCCAACCCAGTCTATCCCTCTGCAGTTACAAGGCAATAGGACTTCATAAGTAACCCTCCACGTTTCTTATGCGTGTAAACATACTATGTCCTATGTGCGTTGCACCAATTCACCTATATGTGGAGAAGACTTTTAGGATGCTTTATTATTGTTTGTTGAATGTCCAGTGCGTATCCGTAAAGTCCAGACTCCCTGTCATTGTGGCTCTTCTCCGAAGGAAACAGCGAGTGAATAACGTAACGTCTTAGTTATCAAGAAGTCAACTAAAAATAATCCGATATCTGAATACTGGGGCGGGGAGAGATGGTGGGAAGGATGGCTCTGAAAAGTCCTGCTCAAACTAAGATCAAAACATCAGTGAATTGGGTGAAAAAAACTTTAAATCTGAGGGTTGCTAGAATTTTGTTCCTTAATCTGGATATTTTAGAATAAGAATTATTTTTAAAAGATGTTCTAAACATTTTGCCTTCTTTTTCACTTCCAGTGCGTGTGTATGTGTATGTATTGGAAGGCATTGGAAGGGCCAAGAAAAGAATGAAAATAGCTAGATAGCTATTTTTTTTAAAAGTACACAAATATATTTATACATACATACACACATATTCTCTCTCTCTCTCTCTCTCTCACACACACACACACACACACACACGCACACACACACACCTGCACTGAAAGTGAAAAATGTTTAGAAGATCTTGTTATGTGCTCTGAGAATTATCTTGGGGAAAGTTCTCTGGCCTATGTTATATAGGGGGTTCGACTAAATGATCCCAATGCTCACTTCTGGCATTAGAATATATGAAAAAATAGGTTTTATTTTAGAATAATCCGATGAGTCTTGGGACAACATTCTAGTAACCCTCCGATTTAACATTTTTTCCAGTTCTCTGATGTTTTGAATTTACTTTGATCAGGACTTATCAAAGCCATCCCCATCACGCCCATCTTTTTTACCCTCTCTCAACAATTATTTAAATATATATGATTATTTTATTTTACTTCTCGACAATGAAGACGCTAGTTTATTCAATTGCCATTTCGGATTGATCAGAGCCACCGTGACAGAGAATCTGGACTTTAAGGCTACACATTGAACATCCGATAATAGCAACAATAAAGTATCCTGTTAAGTGTTCTCCACCTATATTTGAATTGGTGACCCGCATACATACCATAGCGTAGAGGGTTACTTATGAGTTTCTGTTGCAAGAGGATGGACTGGGTTGGCAATGTGCTAAGACTTGGAGCCACTTATTTAGGATGATATATCACGTTATGTAAATAAGACGGCATGATAGCAAACAGGCGAAGGGGATGGGAGAATTGTCACTTTTAAAATCCAATATTGAGCAAAATAATATTTTTCTTGTAACTGAAGACGGGGTATTGAGAACTTTGTGCAAATTTGGGGAGCTGCTAGCAAGTGGTACATTCTTTATATTCACTCCTGGAGAAAATAAACATTCTCTCTCTCTCTCTCTCTCTCTCTCTTTCTCTCTCTCTCTCTCTCTCTCTCAGAACCATTAAACTTTTCCTTACATGCATATTTAATGGTAAAATGTAACTAAGCATGTAACTGTTGCACTATTTTATCCGGAATAGTTAATATAAAATATTCTTGATGACTTTTACTTTGTACAATAGCAATACAACCTCCTAGCTTACCGGGCTTTAGAATCCTACAGTTAACAGTTACATTGTGTTTACTATCAATATCGCTACTTTGCAGATAAAAAGTCGGGATGAAACAGATAAAAGCATATTGTGATTGAACGGTGGAGAATAAAACCTAGAGACAATTTGGGGGTGGAGGGACATTTCGGTGTTAACCCTGGATGTTCGTGTTTCAGCTTTAGAACATCTTACTCTTCATGCTGTCATTGCTAGACCCTCGCCGAAAATTTCTACCACAAAAAAGTTGAGTGAGTCAATAATTTTAGGAGCAGAACTTTCTCCCGTTCCAGCCAGACTTTTTTTTGTCTTCATTTTCTGACACATATTTCATATATAACGCATAATAGAGCTCCGCTTTTGCAAACACAGTGGTATATCTCCATTAACTTCTCTGTTAATTCCCTGCTTTCACATTAAATGTAAATGAACTCTGGAAATATTTCACACTAGTTGGTTAGTCGATTCTTTACAAAATAGCCCTAAGATATTTCATGTTCACACGAGTGGACAAAAATAACTATATTTTAGGAGATGGAACACACACTCCTACATATTTCTAACGCAACTGACTTTGATCAATATTTGGCATATCAAGTTGTTGTTTAATGAGGAGAACTTGCGTTTTCTTAAATTGGACTGGTCTTGGCTTCGAAGCAGTCTTGTCCTTCGAAATGCGTCTTGAACTCTGTTAGCATCAGGGTGGGGGAGGGAATCAAATAAATCAAACCAACCCCCAAATCATTGACCTCCCCCAAAATCAAAAGTTCCTCTGGATTTCTGGAAGCTTCTTTTTAAAATAAAGTAGAAAGTAGTGTCTACTTCTAAAGTGATGTGAGACTGTAAAGGACCACAAGGTACTCGGATTTCCTTCGCTCCCTCTGAAGAATATGCAAAGAAAATGATGAAAAGTTTTAAAAGCCCTTTCTGGTGATCGTCTTGTTGACACAAACAAGGCCAGCAGGGCCCCTTCTCTTTGTCAGTGATGTAGGCTACCGCCTCTTTTAACTTGGAATTGAACTTGGACTTCCGATGAGAGAAGGCCCTAAAAGGAAGGGGGCATTTTATTTGTCTGCCTCTGAACCATTTCCTACCTGCTTTATCTGAACTGTGTTAAAAAGAAGACAGGAGGGCGAATTCACCGGATCTGTGTATTTTGGATATTCCCCGTCCCCCACCCCAGCCTTGCAAATAACCCCTCTTTCCCCACAGTCTTTTTGTCCAGTCGATGAGACCCACATATCAAGAGGATGGTGGAAGGGGTGGGGGTGAGTGCAGTTAGCTGTCAGTCTCGGGGGCAGAAGGCAGGGAGGTGGAGGTGTTTTCTTCATGCAGATGCCTGTTGATACTCAGTTCTCCCCCCGACGTACTCTGTAAGGGCTTCTACGCAGCGGGAGCAAAGAAGTGCGCGAAACTCCATTTGGGAGGCGGTTGCCATATTGATTGTGACGTGTCAGATTATTATGACAAAGAGGTATTTTGTTTATTTATCTGTTTTTTCCAGGTCGCGCCCAGGAGGTATGGGGGAGGGAAGGCCAAGGAGGCAGGGGGAAAGTGGAGCCAAAAATTAAAGTCACCGTGAATAAAAATCGCACGAGTGGAGATGGAGGAGGAAAAGAAATGGAGACTTGGTTTTCAAAATCCCTCTACCAAGCATTTCCCAATGGTAGATCTTCCATGACTCAAACTTTTTAAGACACCGCGCGTTTTTAAGCCTAGGGTCCTAGAGGGAGGATTCCATGATATCAGAAGAAAAGTTGGCAAGGGTGATACTTCCGGTTGGGAAAGACGCACAAAGAAGCGACTTAGACTTTAATAAATGGATAAATCCATTGATTCCTAGAGAAAATGATTATATTGAAAGGAACCGCAAAATACGGAGTGGCCTACATGAAATAATCTCACTTTGCATCTGCTAAAGCAGGTTGCAAGAGCAGGAGTAGTTTCAAGAAGGAAAGAAATAATCAAATAAGGTTACAATCAGCCCTGGCCCACTTCCATTCAAACCAGTTTGGCCCAACACGGAGGAAAGTAATCACTGCTCTGTTTCTTAAATGATGCCTAGTGTCTCTCTTTTTAAAACAAATTAATCACATTTTATGTATTCTGAGTCTGGCATCTGGGATCACCTCCAGTCGAAGACAACATGTCTAAGGAGATTGTGGTAGATCTCATGGCTGAGAAACATGTAAGGCTGGATTTTGAGGTTATTCTTTTTAAACCTTTGTCAAGCACCTCAAAGGGATTATTTTTAATTGTATTCATACTTTGATCACAGCCCTTCCAGAATGCACAGAAGCTTTTAAACCCTGGGCACGACACAAAATTCCCGGATAGTTAAACTAAATCAACCAGGAATTGAAAGAAACAAGACCGTTAATTTTCTTGAGAATGTAATGGAACAGAGAACTCACCCAAAAGTCTGGAAAGGTATTTAAACTTTGGCTATTATTTATACAAAACACATTAGAGGAAGCATGGGAAAGCTTTTCTTAGAAACCACTGGTAGTCTATGAAATGCGATGTCATAGTTTGTTGACTACATTTGATACTCCAGTGGGAAAATTATATACTGATTCCAAATTTTTGCGAACCAGGTATTCTATTTTCCCCTGTGGCTCAAAATCCTGTGATTATACAACCTCCTTTTTGCCCTAAACACATTATGGAAATGCAATATCTCATGCTAAATCTATGTATATTTTATTTGACATTGTATTGGGTTTCTTAGACATTTACAAAAATCCAACTGATTTTTCTGTAATGTAAATAATATACTTGTCATTCTTCATTGTCTTGTGAATGTATAACTTTCAGAAGCCACAAGGCAAGAATGTTTCCACAGAGCTCTCACAAATCACCAATGTACCCAAGTGCAGGAAGATTTCAAATCTTTCAGATCTCAACACAAAGTGTGTGTGTGTTGCGAGGTTGTGCGTGAATCGTTTCTTCTTGGCCTTTTTCAATCCCAAATTGAAACAAAGACCCTTTGTTTTTATTTCTATCTCATTAAACTCAATTCGTTTTTCTTGGAGGATGAATAATTGCAGATAGTTTTATGATGAACTGCTGCTGTTTCTACTTTTCTTATTCGCCATCATTTTCCTTGCCTGAGAAAGCAATACTTAATTGAGGATCATGTTAGATGTAGGTGTGTGCTTTCTGTAGGCCTTTTTAAGGCTATGGACCGAGTAAAATGGATCACTATTTTCATAAATACTGTAGCCATTGGAAAGATAGTACATCCACTCAAAAATCTGTCTTTTTAAAATTTTTGAAAGTCTTTGCTATTTAATAAGCATAATGCATTGAACAATTAGACCCTCTGGTTGAAAACTAAAGTATTCCTAGTTCATCTGCAACATTATGTGTTTATTTCCAGCATATTTCTTTTGGAGGGGAAAATAAATGAAATTCCAAAATTAATGCATAGTGGAAGGAGTGCTGAACTAAAATAAAATGGGATCGAATCTTGGTTTGGAATCACGTGAGGACTGGTTTGAATTTTCAGTTCTTGCAAATCAGCTAAAAGAATGTTATTTACTTTTCTATGGATTGTGAAATTCATCTGGCTATCACTTCTTTTCTACTGGTAAAATAATAATAATAATAATAATAATAATAATAATAATAACTACCCCAGAAGCTCTCCCTAGGGCCCCAATACATAAAAAATCAGAGAAGTGTGATCAAATGACTCGATATTTTTATCAATGACTGAAGCTTCTTAATTTAGCGTCTTTCCTTCTTTAGGTCCATTTGTACCTACCAGGAATCGTCCCTCGTTAAAAAGCACTCACACCAAAAATATCATCCGTCATAAGACATGGTATTTAACCAAAATGTTCACGGTTCTATAAATAATGAAGCTGATGATGTGAAGTCATAAGTCAAGTTGTTTTGCTTTTGCAACGTTTGCTCCCATTTTTCTGATTGGAAAATTCTGAAAAATGGAACTGGAGAGTAGTCAAAAAACAGAACAAACAACAGCCTACCGCCTAATGAATTCTATGAGGCACATATCTGCTTTTATTTCTAGTTGCTCATTTTTTCCTTTGAAGATTTTTTATTTATGGTCAGCACCAGGCTACAGCAGTTCCATATCTGGGGGCGTAAACGTTACTGAGCAATTTTAATTTAATTACCCCGCTAGAATTTACTGTTGGCGATCAATCCATGGCTAGCTATCTGAGGCAAATCAGCCGGTTTAAATGAGATAGCACTGAGCAATTGTATGACATGAAATGAACACAGCTTAGCCAAGGCAGATAACTGAACACAGGATGATCAACATAAACTGCTTTGGGGAAACCTTACCTCCTTCCCGAAAAGTTGGGCTTTTTCGCTCTCTCTCTTGCTTTCTTATGCAGTTTTCAGAAATCGCAGTTTAATTGGGATAGTGTGTTCCTGGACCCTGAGCCGGAGAATTTCTGAGTCCCTTCACCCTCCTCCCCCGCCCTCCAACCTTGTTGTCCTAATTTTCTGTCTGGAACATGCAATAATAAATTGAATTGTAAAATTCAGCGTTTAATTAAATCTATATTTCACTGGACTAGGAATTGTAAATACCGCTACATAAACCTGGAAAATATCGCGCTCTTATTTTTATTTATTACTTTGCCCGCTTTACTGAAGAAGTATACCTTAAATCCTTAATGTTTATAAACCGGTTTTCTTCTGAGCTTGGTACCCGTTCTGTTCAGCAACTGACTCCCTCGATTATGTTACATAATGTATTATACCTCTATTATAAGCATTATTATAAAATCTTTAAAATTTAACATTTAATCCTTCTGCCATACCTCATAGGCAGGACCTAGGCTACAATGTTAAGTATTTCAGACAATATTCAAAAATAAAGGGTTAGAAATGAGTAAGGTCCTTTGGTAAGGCGAACTGGATTTTTGCTCGCACAAAGGAGGGGATATAGCCATTAATTAGGAACTGGGTTGTCTATTTTGCCTTGACCTTGGACTTCGGCTTTTTTTAAAAAAAAAGAAAGGCAAGGATTTCTGAAAACTAATGTCCCTTATCGACGACATAGCGTTCCCGTAAGAAAACTTTAAGGTTATTAAAAGCGCAGCTTTCACATCTTCCTCCAAAATGCTATTTTTCTGATTGGGTTGAGTTATAGGAGTGGTTTTTTTTTTTCACTTACTGTCGATTTTTTCTTACTCAGGAAAAATGCTACAGAAAAGATGCGAATAACTCTCCGAAAATAGGTATTTAAAAAAAGCCATGTAATTAACATGGTATGTAAGCTATAGAACATATACCCTGAATAAATAACATTTATTTAATACATGTATTATTGCAATTTTGGTCTTTTTTATCTTACATACACAATAACAGCTAATTCAGATGTGGAATTTTATGTCTCTGACTGTTTCATTCAGGAACATTAAATTGACCAACCCCAGAAAGCAAAAATCTCCCAGCGGAGGAATATCCTCTTTTGAAACCCTTGGATAACATTAAAAGTGTGGGAAAATGCAGAAAAGCCAGGGCTTGGTGATTAGAGTCCCAGTCTTCTAATAATGAAAAGGAAAACCTCGTCTAACTTTCTCCTGCGTCTTTCTTATTTCTATTACACTGAGTTACTTTGTGGGTCCTGTCTTATCAATTATTTTTTGGGGGAAGGGGAAATCAGCATCCGTTTCTTGTTATTTTTTCACACACCTAAATTCACATTCTTTCCCATCATTACAAGAATGAAGACTGAAATGATGGACTTCTCAGAAATTAAGTTAAGGAACTTTATTCTCCAGAGGCGGGGGAGGGGGACAAGACCACATAAGCATCTTCCCATCAATCTCTCGCCAAGCAATTTACTATTCTTCTGTTTCGTTTGTTTAATTATAATCCATCTATCTCGGATCCTGTTTACGTTTTATAAACTGAGTTGTATTTATTGTCTTTTATGTTCACACACAAATCAGCCCTGGACCATTAGACCTGTTCCCCTTTGTTCCATAACCCACATGGTTGCTGCAATATTTATTACTGAAGTATTAAACATTCATAACAGGATCTAATAATATAATCGCGGCCAATCCCCTTAAAACCTTCCCAGTTTCTTCAGCACGAAAGATTAAGTATTATTAGTTTGGATTAATAGAAGAAACAAGAGGATAAAGCGTTTTGGAGGCATCCATTACTACAATCTTAGGTTGGGTTTTCTCGGGGTAGCTGGGTTTAATACTAGAGAAAAAGCTGCGGGGGTAGCGGGGGTGGGGAATAGAAAGGCACCTGGCAAAGAAATAGACACAGGTTAAACCTAGTAAATCCCATGTTTCGTCCAAAATCAGATATCCTTTTCTAATATTTTTCAAGTGATGATCAACCACAGGTATACTTTGTATACTCTGATTTTGAACAAAAGGACCAATTATTACTTACCCTGCGTATACACACATACACACACACAAAGGGAATGGATTACACACGCGTTACAGTGAAGTCGAGGTCTTCCTTTCACTTAATATCTCAGCGGACACCAACAATAAAAGCGTTTGAAGAATTAAAAATAAAGCCCAGGAAGGTTTACCAGGGAAGGCTGAACTATTAGACCCCCCCGGTCCTGTGAGTCTGTTAGAAGTCTATGGGCGATGGGGAGGGAAGGAAGAATATTCTACTATTGAGATCAGAGATCCTTTCCCCCTCCTTCATTCCATTTTCCTGTTGATGGTGTTTATATTTTTTTCCCACCTAGCTCCCACTTAGTAAGGGAGCCGTTTCATTCCGTAGCCCCCAAGGCATGCAAGCAAAGAATGAAACACTTCAGCGAGATCACATCCACTGAAAGGTTTTATTTTATTATATTTTACTTTTTAAAAAAACACAAATAAATAATATATCCCTGAGATTTTTGAAGGCAGTTAGAATAGAACGTCCTGTCTAAGCCCAGCTCTTTGTGTCGGCCAAATATTGAGTTCCCATTCCCCTTATTTAGTCCTCTCCCTCTTTACAATCAGTGGGTGTCACCCGTTGCCTTTAAAGATTTCTGTTTCAGTCCCAGAAGCAGCCAATGGGAGCTGCCTCTTCCCTTCCCAAAGCCAGGAGGGACTAGCGGATAGGACTGGCGGAGGAACACGTGACCGGGCCAGATTTATTGAGAGTGATTTGCAGGTCACGTGGCCCGGAGGATTTCTTAATGAACTGGACCCATCTCTGCGCATGCTCCTGCGTAAACAATATGTGGGGGAAATTAGGTGTCCCTGGTTGGGAAGTCGAGTTTTAAAAAGCGCAGGCAGACCATGATATGACGACTTCGCTGATCCTGCATCCACGCTGGGCGGATACCTTTATGTACGTGTATGAGGAAAACCCGAATGAAAATACCCAGAATAAAACCCCAGCCATGGAGGCGCTAAGTGGGAACTGCCCAGCGACCCACTGCAGGGATATAATAACTTTGGGTCGCCATTCCAGCACCATTGGGAGTCACCAGGGTTCTGTCTACACGGATATACCCGCTCCGGAAGCTGCCAGGCAGTGCCCCCCGCCGCCAGCGTCTTCCAACGCCACGCTGGGCTACGGCTACCCCTTTGGAGGCAGCTATTATGGATGCAGATTGTCTCATTCCCACAACGTGAACTTACAACAAAAACCTTGTTCCTACCACCCGGCAGAAAAGTACCCCGAACCCAGCGGTTCCATCCCCAGCGAAGAACTATCTTCAAGGGCCAAAGAGTTTGCTTTTTACCCCAGCTTTGCCAGCTCCTACCAGGCGGTCCCTGGTTACTTGGACGTGTCAGTTATGCCAGGTATCAGTGGCCACCCCGAACCGAGGCATGACGCTTTGCTTCCCATGGAAGGATACCAGCACTGGGCTCTTTCCAATGGTTGGGATGGGCAGGTATATTGCTCCAAAGAGCAGGCACAGTCTACCCACCTCTGGAAGTCACCTTTCCCAGGTAGGCTGTTCTGAGCTCCGGCATGCTTGCCTGCTTACTAACCGCCAGGTAAAAAAATCGCTCTGGAATGCCTTCTGTGCAGCACAATGTGTATGAACACGTACGGGTAAGAAGGTGAGGCAATCATGTGTAAGTCAAAATACATACCGTGAGCTTTGAGGTTGCTTTAAAAGTAAGTGTGTCAGTTTTCTTGCTTATCTCCTGCCTTGCCTCACCCAGCTCGGTCTGTCGCTGTTCTTTGATGATGATTTTTTTTTTAAAAAAAAATCTTTTATTTTCCACCCAAGATTCTGAACGCAGGGAGCGTAAACGTGCTTGCTGACCTCCAAATCTTTGGCTAGCAATGTTAGCTGTCTTGCAGTGGTACAGTAAATCACGCCGCAATTACAGAAATTGGTGTCAAGTGACAAATGAATCTTGCTAGGGGGAAAGGGTGAGACAAACAAACCAACCCAGAGCAATCATTTCCCCTTCCTCCAGTTAGAAGTCTTGAATGAGTTGCAGCGTGCAAAGCAACCGGACAGCTTATGAGTTTGGGAGAATCTCCACTGCCTTGCTCTCTTGCAGCTTAGGAAATAAATACCACCGCCTCTTACAGGGTTCTTTTCTCGCAATTAGTATCAAGGCCTGGCGTGGTGATCTGAATGAATGCACTGCAGTAAAGTAGGACTGAAGACTTTGGGTCCCAAAACCCCAAAGAGCATTCATCTTGGGAAAAATATGGATACCTGTATCCGGCTTTATTTCTCAGCAATGGTAACAGAGAGGCTGGATGGGAAGCCAGAAAATAAAGTAAAATAATGTGGCATTATATATATATATATATATATATATATATATATATACCATATTGAATGAGGGAGAAAGGAGGGAGAATCTCCGAAATCGCTTTTAGAGCTTGTGGGGTTTCAGTGGCTCTTTTGGAAACATTGATTAAAATTCTTCCTTTTCCCTATTTAGAACAAAAAGAAATAAATACATAAATAAATCCAAGTAGTGGTAGGAAAATAGCAGGTTCTTCTCTCTCCCAGATGCAGTATTTTCTGTGAAAACCTGATGGTAGAGACCCACTTGCCAAACTTGGAGAAAATGGAACTCTTTATCGATAATATTCAGGAAAGTGTAACCTTCTGGATAAAGATATGTGCGTGGGGGTGGGGGGGAGAAGTGAGTTGCGGTGGAGGGAGGGAGCCTACTCACCTATAAGCTATATTTTGGATGTTGGGTTCACTGATCCCCGTTTCATTTGTGGGCAGTACTGATAAATATATGGAGAATTTCCATGAAGGCGAGGAGGAGGATTCCGACGACTGTGTCTTTGGGCCTGTAAAGAAGTTCTTAGTAGATGTTATTGGAGCTGTCATTCTTATAGCAAACAACAAAGAGCACAGCTGTGCAAAATGTTAGAGAAAGAAGGTGTTGCGTTGTTGTTATTTTAGAATCCATGATTGTCAGTTATAACCGTGGACTTTTGATACCTGCCTAAATTCGTGGTGGAATGGAGTTTGCGCTGAATCGCCTGCGATTCTTGGTATAGCGTCTTTGTCACCCTTACAGAGATACGGCGCCTTTTATTGTCTCGTATCTGGGATTCTTTTTTTAAATGGTTGTGGTTTACAAGTGCAAAGCCCGAATACGGTTCATTATTGAGGTTTGGCAGCCTTAGAATAAGGCAAAAGTGATACAAGCTTTGCACGCATTCAGATTCTCACTGAATCTCTGGTGTAATCTCAGTGGGTAAAATTTGTTAATAATATTGAGTGCCTCTCAAGAAAGGAGAGAACCAAGATAACAAGTCACCTTTTTTTAAAAAAAAAACGAGGCTTTTTTTAAAATGCACTAACCCAACCTGCAAATTAACAACAGATGCCGAGCAAAATCCAGGCATTTTCAGATTGCAAATGGTACCCACACTGCAGAAGACGGACTCTACAGACTTCACGGCCAGGAGCTATTTGTCCAAAGTGCTGCGATTTATCGTGCTGACCCATAAAAATCATAATTAATGAGTGCATGTACGCTCTCAGGTAGTCATGGTAAAGCGAGATATTAAAGTTTTCTAGCGGTTTTAAAAAAGAAGGGAGAAACTTTAAAACCACACCTAAAATTTACCTGGTAAATCCAAGGTCCATAGGATTTGTATTGCAGGATATTTTGGTTAATTAGTTGATGTTCCTTGTTTATATCTGAAATCCCACCTAGGCAATATCTCCTGGAATACCAGCTTTTGTCCACGATTATCTATTGATATGCTACTCAGTGAGTCAGTTCTCCTCTCCCTTTCTGTCTCTCTGTCTGTCTTTCTCCTCCATTCGGTCCCAGAGATTAGGACTATGTAACTGCTGTATGTGTCTCCTCATCTTGCAGATGTGGTACCTCTCCAGCCAGAAGTGAGCAGCTACCGTAGGGGCCGAAAGAAAAGGGTCCCCTACACGAAAATCCAACTGAAAGAACTAGAAAAGGAGTATGCAGCCAGCAAGTTCATTACCAAAGAGAAGCGAAGGCGAATTTCGGCTACCACCAACCTTTCTGAACGCCAAGTCACTATCTGGTTCCAGAACCGCAGGGTCAAAGAGAAAAAGGTAGTTAGCAAATCTAAGACACCTTCTCACCTTCACGCTACCTGACAAAGAGATATTTGAGGGGGGGTGAGGAGAAAGACAGAAAGAAACACATACGGTTATTTATCTGATAAGTCTGTATAATGATAACATACATTCGAACTCTTTGACGATTCAATTGGTTATTTAAAAGCAAAACAAAACAAAGAAATAAACAGCATCTGGAGTTTATCCCTCTGCCCTCTTCTAGTGCCCTCCGACTGTGAATATCTAATTGCGCTCAAGCATCCATCGATATCGTTAACCGTGTATATGAAACGCAAATGTAGGTTTGTTATGTTTCAAAGACATGAATCCTGAATGTTATTTTGTAACTCTGTATAATAGCCTAGCCTCCGCCGTCCCGTCTCCCTTCTCCACCCCCCCCCCTCCGCCCCGGTCTTCAATGCATAACCTTTCCTATCTCTATTTCATGCACTGATGTCAAATGTGTGGAGAGCCTCGTCCCTGACGCAGAATCCTGTCATGTTACATTAGCTGATTATCCTTTCGCCGCACAAGGACCCCCCTACAAATAAGGCTGCTATCGTCCGAAGAGAATATTTTTATGATATTGTTGTTGTTATTATTATTCTGTATCACTTGCAAAAATAACAAATACTAATTTAGGTCACCCAGGAAATGAAAGTGACTTGCTATATAATACATTTTGGAGGGTAAGTTCTCATTGGACTCTATATCTCTTTGCCATCCAACTAGAATGTCTCTTTTTTCGCGGACTATATGGAAAGTGTCCCATATTGTCACTGGTTTGGTTTGTTCCCCCCGCTCCGCCCCATGTACATCGGCTCATTATCGACAGTGTTCTTTCTATATGTAAAAGCGATCTTTTTTTTTTAATGTGTTGTATAGGTATATAATAGTGTGGTGTCCAAATGATATGTACTGAATGCAGACCACATTTCTTAAAAATAAATATCATTTTTGCTTTGAGAATGGATTGCTGCCGAGATGTTATTGTGGGTATTTATACGTATAGGGGTATCTATTTAACTCTTTCAAGGCAACAGTCAGAGAGCTTGGGATTCACACCATTGTAACCTCACGCAAAAGTAAACAGTTTGAAAAGAATGACGCCCCAAGGCGAAAAGCTGATAGGAAAACTGCCAGAAGGGTGCATATTGAAACGTGTATGAGGAGCAGAAGTGCACTAAAGAAGTCAGCACCTAAAAGCCAAAATACGGGAATGTAGAAAATGGTGTTATGAAGCCTTGTCTTGAAGGAATATGGTATAAGCTTGTTTCAAAGGGGTAAGGGAGTAGTGAGCGGTAAATGGGATGAAAAAATACGCTTAAATCAAGCAGAAGGGGTGCCATTTCAGAAGTGGAGGAAGAGGAAAAAGGCTCCGACCCTTTTCTTCCTTGGACAGCAATTGTATTCCGGTGCCAGGGAGCGGGGTTTTTTTGTTTGTTTGTTTGTTGGTTGGGTTGGGGTTTTTTTTGTTTTTTTTTGAAGATGCTTGTAACCTAGCTCCACATACTCACTATGAGAATGCTTTGCTCATGAAGGTGGGTTTTGCTAAACCAGTTTGACTCAACCCGGTTCAGAGATAAAAATCTAAATACTGCCTTACTGTTAATAAACAAGTGGCAAGATCGTAATCCGGAGCCTGGCTGCGTTGTTTAATATGTCAGGTAAAAGGCTGCCTTGGAACTTTGGATGCTTTCAGACGTGAGCTACTTGAAATGAAGAAAGTGTTTTAAAAATATTGGACAGTAATTTGTTTCCATAGGCGGGTCACAATATACCTTAATATCCATTAAAATTAATTACCTCGTTAAATTGTCAGAGGAAAAGACAATTAGATTAGTTATTTCTGCTTAAATTTATATTAATTAGTGTACATAGTTACATTTAAAGGGTACGGAAGCCAGAAACAAGCAATAGAATGGAGTGTGTATATATGCATATATAGAAAGCATATGTATGTACGTATATAGATATAGATACCTGGTATATATATATATATATATATATATATATATATCAGCACTTGTAGTAAAATAATGTGAGCAATACACACACACACCTGTATACCTATGTGTTTCTGCACGAGCAGTATTTTAATGCATGTGCTTATTACCAAGTATATAATGCATACATACACGGCGTTCATGAAACCCAATATACTGAAATTCTATCACGAATTTTAAAGTTTCTAAAGGTGCCTCCAAATATAGGCGTGGAATATTCCATAAGACTTTATGTGATCACTGGCTTATTTTATAAAGCAGGAGAAGGAACAGTGCCAATAGGTTCTTGAGTTGAAATAAATATTCGGTCATTCTCGTTGCTCAAAATCTTCCTTCATCAGGTGTGTGAACGAACAGAGAATAACTTTTCTTAAAAGTGCGGTCATTCCTGAAATGGTTTTTCTAGGTAATGAAATAGGCTTTTCCATATTTTTTTCCCATATAAGGCTGCTGATTTTTTTCGTGAGAGTGATGGCTTATATAGGAAGAAATAATTTGAAAAGAAATATGAAGATAGATAGATATTTAGAAAGAAAGAAAGAAAGAAAGAAAGAAAGAAAGAAAGAAAGAAAGAAAGAAAGAAAGAGAAACACTTGTGTGTGTATATATATTAAGATTAGCACGGAATATTATATATATATATATATATATATATATATATATATATATGCCCCTAGCTTATCTTAATATAGACACCTATTGAAAATTCACCTCCCTTTACCTAGGCCGCAGATGAAATGTTGAAATGTTATGAAGTCTGTATCTAAGCCCTGTTCGGACTTAGGGTTTACATGGACACACTTTCCAAACTCGTGTTTTAAAGCATTTTCTTCAAGGGTGGATGTGCGTTGGATAAAACCACACCCATTTCAGATTAAATGTACACGCGGATAGATATTGATATGTCATGTAGATACCAATACTGTGCTGATCTATCAAAACACAACCTCGGCAGTTCCGGTTCAGACCTGCTGTTCACGGAAAGAAGTGTAGAACTCTACTGCCTTCATTGGAGTTGTGAGGTTGGGGGAGAGATTTGTGATTTGTATTTAACCAGATTGGTTAATTGTTTTTGTGTTGTTAAGGATTCCTGTGAGAAAGTTTCCACTTTTTAAACTCTTTTTCACCTGAGGTTTCAGCCCCTATTAATTCTGACTGAAATCTCTCTCTCTCTCTCTCTCTCTCTCTCTCTCTCTCTCTCTCTCTCTCTGTGTCTATCTATCTATCTCATTGTGGAGAAAGACTATATAATAAGCAAAAGAAAAAGAACATGCAGGGTTGTCATACAAAGGAACCGGGCTCATGTACATTAAATTTGATTTGGACAATGGATATTGAAGCTCTTATGACAATAGATAATTTCCATCATGTTCAGCATTTCCCTGTGTGTTTCTAATTGCTGCATCCCTCATTTCCCTCTTTTTTCCCACGCTCCCTTCAAATAAAAGTATGGATTTGGAACAGAGGCTCTTGGAAGCAGACAAAATAGCGGGGCTGGGTTAAGGGTTAGGGTCTTCAGAAGTTTCAAAGAAGAAATGTATTGGGTCCCATTCTGATGATGAGAACTCTTCGGGTTATAATCCAGGGGATGCTCAGTCATAGGGCCAAAGTCCTCATTGTGTAAGTAGGCCCGTCCCCACTCTCCGCTTAGAGTTGTTTGACATTAGTGTCAACCCTCTTGCCTTTGATACGTTTAGTCCTGATTTACACCGGTGTAAGTAAGATCAGAATCAGGTCCCTCTAACAACAAAGAAAACGAGTGGTCTGCCATGGATCGAAAAGCCTTTTAACCCTTCCATTGACTATTTCATAGGGTGCAATTTTTTTCCTTTAAAATTTTGGTATGAGTTAAGAAGACGGGTTTTGGGGGCTGATAGAACGAAAACGAAGTCACTTTTACGTGCCTCTTACATTCCTCACGACCCCACAAGCTTAAATTTCGCCCTCCGCCCATTTTTTCTTGCAACAATAACAATTGTCGGTGAATCAGGAAAGCTGGCCACCTTCTTACAAGGCAATTAAGCATGGAAGTTTGCGATGGAAAGAAAGAAAGAAAGAAAGAAAGAAAGAAAGAAAGAAAGAAAGAA
>ML677378.1:3633499-3648732 GCA_007922305.1 Dermatemys mawii
CTATCTATCTATCTATCTATCTATCTATCTATCTATCTATCTATCTATCTACCTATCTTCCACAAACTTCTTGTTTATTGCTCATTTAGAAATATGAGATGTCTCTTGTATTTGTTTCAGCACAGTATCGACGGATTTTGAAGCCAATGTGTTTATTAGCCTTTAAGAAATATATATATAATATATATGTTAATATCTTTATTGTGATGCACTTTGAATGAAAGTTACTGTCCTGTGGGCCTCTCAAACTCTTTTTGAATGACAATTGCACCATAGGAAGATTTAATAAACCTGTTCTAGCCCTAACTTCTCCACCAACCCTCACCCACCCACATGAAGAGTAAAGAATATAAAATATGTCTGAAAACATTCCGCACGCTCCGAAACAGAGTTTATCAAGACTCTCTTGAATCCCGGCACACTAACTAGCGTGTTGGTCCATGGTGCGCGCCATGAAATGGCAGAATTCAGCGCCAGATTTTGATTGTGAGAAAAGTTGAGCGTCATGGACAAAATAAACTTTTCTGAAGTTGCCTTACAGAGGATGTAGGCGTCGTTTACATTAATCCAGCAGGAGAATGATATCCTCTGCTGGCAGTGTTGGGGAAAATGTAGTGGCATCATAAGAATTTAACTGTTCATGCGCCGAGAAGACTAGAACTATATAGGTTTTCTTAATCCTTTCACCTGAATTTTTAAATCAGAACAAACACAAATGTACTGAATATTAAATTAAATTAAATCAAAGGACAACTAACTGTGGACATTTTTATACAGATAGAGCGAACAGGCTTCCATCTTTTGATTCCCCAACCCTCCTTTCACCACTATGTATTCCATTTTACCATCCTATCCTTTTAAAAATACTTTTCCTATCAGAAAGAGCCAATTTCAGTCATTTAAATTATAAGTAACTGGACTGAAATAAGGGAAGCTCCGTAGACTTACTTTATGCAGTGCATATTTTATTCCTCTTTTAATTTATTTTTCTAAATTCTGTCTTCTGGCCATGTAACTAACTTTTCGTTGATTAAATACCAAAGTTATATAACTCCTTAAAAATCCAGCATGTTTTGCAAAAAAAAAAAAAAAATTCAGCTAGGAAGATAAAGTAGTTACTAGAAATGTCTAATGAAGAAGACACATTTTTTAATCTCACTCTTGTTAAAAATAGAATAAAATATGCAACTTATTGCAATATCTTTGGGATAGAACATTTCCAAGATCGAATTAAGTTTATTTATGTTTTCTTGGGGCAGAGTGAGGGACATAGCCTTAGTTCTTTAAATTTAAAATGCAAATATCGTGGTAGGGGCCATATTTAATTTTTAAAACAAGGAGCCAGGGGAAACCAAAGAGAATATTCAAATGCAGGGTGCAGCTGAAATAAACCCTGTGGAATGTTTAGAAAAGAGCTCACAAGACAGTATGAGGGAAATGGTATTTCACAAACTAATCACATTAGGACAGAACTGGTTTGAAGTCGGAGAACTGCTAAGGATAACAACATATTAATAAATAAGAGAACTTGAAGGACTGTGCACGGGGAGAGGAGTGTAACCAAAAGTTAAGGAGTTTTCTGAATCTTCTTTCTACTTGCAGTGACTGATCCTCTTTTGAGACATATATTTGCATAAAATGTAGATCCTATTTACTACACTAGACAGTGACCTTGACCTGCCTGAGTGCGATTTCAGTTGCTTTTCCCCCACCCCTCTCTCTCCCTCTCTCCCTCTCTCTCTCTCTCTCTCTCTCTCTCTCAATAGCTATTACTAATTTAGGTTGCGTGTGTCTTCATTTTAAAGTGAACCTTTTCTACTTGCTTGTTCGAATGAGTTTGTGTGTGAGGAAGAAGGGAAATAAACGTGGTGAAAATTATTAAATATTTGTGTCTAGGTCTGTACCTGCAGTGGGGTTGATTTTAAAGGGGTAAGGCCTAGTGATTCCTCACTAAAGGTAAAACAACTTTTTGAACGCTTTTGGGGCACTTAGTTCTCATATTGTTACTTATAAAAGGACAGTAGAAATAAAATAAAATAAAGTAACCATGGTTTCATCTGAAAATTCGTCATTGTGTCCTTAGGGAAGACTCGGATATACCTATTACTTGTCACTTTCTTAAATTAGTGATCTCGTGTATTAATTAAGAAATATCAAACTGGTATTTAGGATGTTATATTTTAAGCACTACAGTATGTAATTACATTGCTTTGCAACAGCCGTCAGACTGAATGTTAAAAGCTTAATCATTAGTTTTTAACTGAAAATGTATCTTTCATGGAAAGAGATCATAGTAGAAATACAATCGCTTTAATAAATAATCGCTAATTATTTTTTTTCTGTTGATCTTTCTGATAACTGTAAAGGGGACGTTGACTCGCCAACTACGAAATGATATAATTAAGAAATCTGCTTAGGTTTCGAAAGGAAGGCCATTGGGGAATATTTTTATGCTTCCCGCTGTATGTATGCTAACTCATTTCCTAACGTGGAAGTCCGGCGGAAGGTTACAGAGTGTTTTAAATAATTTTTCTGAATGCACTGATCTCACTAATAACAAAACTCCCTAAGGTGAGATTCTAGCGCGCAGTCTGGGATTCATTCGATGTAAAGCCCAGTATGGATACTACAGATGCTTTCTGACACGTTGCATTGGAGGGTGCCGCACAATGTTGAAATCAGAGATAACAGGATGCCTGAAGATGCATCGGAGACTAGATGAGAACAACGCCATGTTCCTCACGTGCACCGCCTTATCGCGAATTTCGCGGAAAAAGGCCAAGAAATAAGAACGAGCTTTCTTTAAAATAAACAAATAAAACGCCGATTCATATGGCAACCTACCCAGATCACATGGCCGTCATCGTACAAACGATTGTCTTCCACGGCTGCAAAGCGTTCAGAATGTGTTCTCAATCGAGCACGATGTACTTGGAGAAATTTCAAGCAGCTTTTTAGTCGTACCTGGAAAATAATTCCTGGAAAGCTGAAAAATGTACTCAACTTTCATTCCAATCCAACAAACCCAGTAGTGGAATTTATCACTGTGTATATGTGAGGGGCTGCATATAGGCAGACATATTCACCTATCACATTTGCATGTGTGTGTGTGTGTGTATATATATATATATATATATATATATATGACATGTGTAAGGTAGTTATTGAACATTTTGGGAGCTTTTCATTTAATACAATTACAAAAGAAAACGCGATGTTTGATTAAGAGGCAATTTTTCTGCATAGGTGGGGGAAGTCAGTTTAGCTTCCATAATTTCCTGGGGGAAAATGACTTTGTACTCAGATATAAGATGCTTATTTTGTGCTCCATAGAATTTCAAAAATTCGGGGTCTGCTGTTCAACTCCTATGTGTTTAACGTTTCTACCACCTCCCACTTTAGTTCATTAAAAGCTTTTTTTACCTATACAGGAAATTTTACGGTAGTTTTCCGAATCAGCTTGGTGTCAGTGAGCTTGAAAGTTGCTAGCAGGGAAAATCCCAAAGACACAGAAAAAATCGTGTATGTATTCTTTTATTTTTTTTTTTAAAAAAACCACCACAAACCCTTCTCGGTCTCTAAAGCGGCTTCTTTTTGCCCCTTCCTGGGTCCGGGGTCTCTTACAACGGACTTTCTAAATAATACTTTATTTCCCGATTTGTTTATTATGCACTGAGATACCGAAACAACGTTTCTCTTATATCTCCTGGAAGCAGCTTTTTCATACAACCGACTCTCATCTGCAACCCCCGAGTGAAGAATACCTTAGTTGTCACGAATAAACAATATGTCGTTATAAGAGGGCTAAGAACCGGATTTATTTTTTTCTGATCTTTCTTTATTTACTGAGTTGGCCGTAAAGAACTTTTCTTCGCAGAAATGAAGGAAGAGGAAGAGCGATATTTTCCTCTTCCTCTTTTGCCTTGTTTATTCGGTAGGGATCATTAACAAAAGCGAGTGGAGATTGATGAAATTAGGGGGCTTGTGATTCCAGAATTTAGCATTGTGCCTAGCAGGGATGGAACTCGCCTTTCCCCGGTACCGAACGCCGGGCAGGAAACATTCCTATTATTCCAGATAAAACCGTAAAATATCGAAGGGGTTGGAAATATGTTAAAACTCTTTCAACCCATCAACTGTAAATATGACCCTGTTGCGGTTCTAATCATTCGTCTCCTTAAAGAGCCCGTAAACTTTACATGACACAATATCTAATAGTAATTTATTGGGAGATATTGTAAATTTCAACTGTTTTAGTTAATAAAGGGGCTAATTAATGAGAAAATTGCTTAATTTTGCCAGCTGTTGGAGGGATCCTAACTACAGCTGGGGGAAGGGTGTCATTTATATATACAGATATGATGCCTATGTACATTTTTACAGTACATGGGGTTTCTCAGGCCGGTGCTTAAACCCGTTGCTTTATTTTATAAAATGTTGTATGATTATTTTTTTCTTTTTTTAAAAAAGCCCGTATAAAAACGAAAGGCAGAACTTAATGTTTTGTTTTGCCTCCGACTGCCAAGGGTGGGTGGCACCTATCTCTAACGCGAGTTGGCGCCCACGTGACCCCCCTCCGACCAATGGGGTGAACCTTTAGGTTTAACTATGTTTAATGTCAGATAGCAATAAACTAGAAGCTCTTGGTCAGGCCCGCGGAAATGGGCGAGCATAATCTTCTTAATCCTGGGTTTGTGGGACCTCTGGTGAACATCCACACGGGAGACACCTTCTACTTCCCCAATTTCCGAGCTTCCGGAGGACAGCTGCCCGGCTTGCCATCTCTCTCCTACCCGAGAAGGGACAATGTTTGTTCTTTGCCCTGGGCATCCTCAGAGCCCTGCAACGGATACCCCCAGCCCTATCTCAGCAGCCCCGTGTCCATTAACCCTTCCTTCAGCAGAGCGTGCGACCTAGCTAGAGTGGAGGAGAGTAAATGCTACTACAGGGAGGCTTGCTCCGAGTCTGCCAGCCTCAAGAGGGAGGAGAGGGTCAGGGACAATGCTTTGATGCCACTTGAACCTGGGATTCCCAATGGAATGAGCGGTAGTTTCAGCAAATATGACTACCCGGCCGCTGAAACTGTGTCCCACGATCCCCCTTCTTGTCAGTCCTTGGAGTCAGACTCCAGCTCCTCCTTACTCAACGAAGGGAATAAGGGCTCGTCCAGCGAACCAGCTACAATGGTCTCGCCTATCAACCAAGGAAGCAATCTGACCACTGGTGGTAAGGAAAAGCAAAGCAAAGGAATATGTGTGTGTTGTTAGCTGTGATTCTTATGGTGTGTTGTAAGGCGCTTCTTCAGAGGTCCACTCTTGTGGATATAATTCATGGAATTAGCAATGGAATCAGCTTGCCTATATGTGCAGAGACCACTAGGGGTAGCACTCAAATGCTTAATGTTTTATTGGGTGCTGCTTCTTTTAAAAGAAAAGCCTATAAACATGTAAATATCCCATAAAATAGATAGTGATTGCACGGAGAGCCCCGAATATGCTCGTTGAAATTGAGTGCATCATTCGCCCTGTATAAAATGTTTTAAGGCTTGGGAAAGGTGTGCAATGGGGTGGCTGCCTGGGAGCTGAAAAGCTAAGTACAAAGGTGATGCTTAGAAAAGGCAGAGCTGGGTACGTTGGAGTTGTCATCTCAGGCGAAAGGATTCCACATCCACCACGCTGATTTCTACCTGTTGGCTTTCCCCTTATTGATTTTCCCCCTTTAAAATTTGGAAGGGGGCATAAAAATACCCCTAACCCCCAGCGGCAGCGAAGCGCCATAAAGATACCTATAATGGTGCCTTCCATTATGTATATTCTCTTCTGCAGTGAAGCAGTTTCAACAAAGTTTAGCTGATTTCCATCTCGTAAATTGCTTCTTGATCTATCGTGTGTCCAAAATGTAGAAATATGTGTGATTTAGGTCTGTTCATCAAGCTTGTAATTAAAATATAGATCTATCAGTATTGTATGCAAAAGTTAGCCACATGTGTCTCTCACGTATCTAAGACACAGATCTATGTATCAATTTTGTATAAAAAAATCCATAGATGTATAGAAGATACCAGTTAGATAAAAGAAATAACTGTTAGTTAAATATCGCCCACCCAATATGCAGGTTTATGGGGCAGTCTGAAATGCATACATGCATGTAATATATAGATCTATATATCAACCCTAAGTAAGAAATAGTTCTATGTGTCTATCTGTGCACCAGTCAGATCAATCAAGTATAGTAGATCAAGATTTATGAATCTCTCTTGTGTGAGATACCTCTGCCTTATACCCTCTGATGTTGCTATGAGGTGAGCGTTATAAACTGTGAATGCAGCCGAGGGACAGGGAAGTGGGGGAAAGATCCTATCTTGGAAAGCCGACTTTGTTTCTTGTAGTGTATTAAATTCTACTTTCAATCACACGTCCTTAGGTGCTCCTTGGTACCCGATGCATACAAGGTCCCGGAAAAAGCGAAAACCCTATTCCAAGCTCCAGCTAGCAGAGCTGGAAGGGGAGTTTATGGTCAACGAATTCATTACCCGCCAAAGAAGGAGGGAGCTCTCAGACCGATTAAACCTGAGTGATCAACAGGTGAAGATCTGGTTCCAGAACCGACGCATGAAAAAGAAAAGACTGCTTCTGAGGGAGCAAGCTCTTTCTTTCTTTTAAAGTTCAAAAAGCGTCCATGTTGGCTAACCTCATAGACTCTCTAGTGTTCATCCTAGCTGGTGGTCCCGGGACTTTACCTGATCACTCATAATTTTCTTTAAAAAAAAATAATAATCAGCAAGCATATATAAATCTGAGAATATGCATCTCCTACACTGGAACTGTGGGGAAAGACCCAATGTGAACGCGCAACTCCCCAACCCACCCTTCAGCCAGCTGTTGGTTTCTATGGAGTAAAAGATTGTCAGCAGCATTGAGTATAATCTAAGTGTGATATTGAGTACGACCCACTATCCATTGACAAGCCGAACAGGTATGGTTTCCCTCCAAGCAATAAGGTTTGTTGGCTTGCGTACTCTATTTCCCCCTCGACTGCTCTGATTTTGTGGCTGGTACCTATTCCAGAGGGCATCAAAGATCAGTCTTGGAATCAAGTCACTGTCCTATATTGTAACTAAGGTTTTGGTGCTGGATGCTCGTTCTCTGCAGTGGATGGATGTGGCTTCTTAATTCGGTTCCCACCCATTCTTAGAGTGGACGGTTCGCCAATGGTGCATATTTCGCGACCCATTTTCAGGGGAAGTCGAGGGTTTGTTCCGTATCTGTAGGAAGAAGGCAGAGGGAAAGAATGGATAGCAATTATGTAGCTGGTTGTCCCTGAGCTAGGAACTTAGCTCTGATACGTGGCGTTTCTTGCATGGTGCCTTGCTCGAAATAAAAGGGAGGCCATTAGAACGAGTCCAAGCCACGCACCCACCCACCCAGCCCGCCACACGCTCCACCGAAAATCCTTCGACGCGAAATGGAATTTACTTCCAAATTAAACTGAGCCTGTCCGAGATTCCCTCCGAAACCCAAACCCGGTACGTTTTCTCGGCGCTGCCCCCAATTCTCTTCTTATTAGCGGCCACCACAAGTCATTGTGTGTGCTTAAACACAACCCCACTGCAGGAGCTTTTGTGCCGTGTCGCTGTGTTTATGGACAGCGGCATAGAAAAGAAAATACCCTTTTGTGACATTCCCTGGTGACCTCAATTAAGCTCAAAATATACTTTCTTCCTAGAGCTGTCTTTAAACATTAACTTTCGACGCTTGGCTTTTATTTTAAAAATGAAGGAGCAGGTTGGGTTTGTTTGTTTGTTTTAAAGATGACTTCTAGTCAAGTAGACAAACATAAAAATCAATGGCCGCTTTGCCTTGGAACCAGACACCCAGAGCAGCCATCCTGACACATTCAATTTTCCATCACCAGCAGTTCTTCCTTAACTCGGGCAACATTTATGGGAGCGAGGTCCTTTTATTTAGGAAAAATGTAGGGGATACCCGGTCATTTCGTCCTCTCCCCGCACCATTCATACCTCTTAGGCTTACTGCGCTCCTCCTTCACATAGGAGCTAGCTGGATATTGTGTGTGTGTGTGTGTGTGTGTGTATGTGTGGTCTTTTCTTTTCCAGGTGTGTTCCGATTTACTGCAGAAAAATAATTATTGGCTTAATCATAATGTATGCGTTCCATCCGCTTTCTACGGATATTTCCTACCCTTCTGCCCACAAAGCAATATTTAGAGGGAGTGGGGGACATTAGTTACTAGGGTTAACATAAAAGGGGATGCTGTAGCTTAGAGTTTTGCCACTACAAGCTTTGCGTCATTCGTTTTATCTAAGATGGATTAATTTTATTACAAAGCAACGTTCTCTGGGAAGCCTAAATTATTACCACGTGCTGCCGGGGCTCTGCGTTCATGGTCATGACCGAACAGTAGTGGCAAAGAATGCCTTTATTTACGAGCTGCAAAGGACGTATACTAGTCCTTAAAAATGCCTCCCGGTTTGAAAGCTGGCCTTTTCTTCAGCTCTATTTCCCATGTCTGTGTCAAAAACATCCAGAAGAGCCTACCTCTCCATTCATCTCCCAGCGCCTTCACCCTACTGTACCCCGCCTTCACCCCCCACCCATATATGTCATCCCTTTGTATGAAGATCCTTTTTTAACTCCTCACACGTACACACACCTTGTACACAAAAGGGTTTAAAGGGAAAGGCTCATGCAATACTGTGCAATAAATACTATGTGCAATGAAAAGCGGGCGAAATGTGGAGGAATTCTACCTATTTGAAAGGGTAACTCGAGAATCCCAAAGGATATATCCCCAGCCCTGTAGAGTCCATGTATGACATTTCATTTGAACGGCATACTCTTTAAAACCGCATTGTCACTAAATAATATATAAAGACATACAATGAATCTTATGTGCAAAAGGGCATTTTCGACCAAACTGAGTACCCTGATCCGCGGGTATGTAGTGTGATGCCTTTGAGTTTTGCTAAATGTGGAGGCACCAAATAGATCAATATTTGCTTGATCTATTAACTAAAGAATAGCTCACCATTTCTGTCCCTTACAAACCCAGGACAAGTTAATTCACTGACTAGGAGAAAGGTCTCATTTTGAGGGCTGTACTGAAAGGAATTAGGGTCACATCTCCTAATGCAGAGTTATATTTAAATATATATTTAAAAATACACTTTTGTAATTCTTTGCCCACGGGAGAGCATTTGCTGTCTATAAGAAGGAGAGGACTTACTATATACTATGAAACACATCGGACAAGCCACCAGCAAGAATTTAATAACTTGACAATTGTCCCCGTGACATAGTGTCTGGTTACAAAGGCGCCACTCAATGGTTTTAAAAAGAAATCACGTGATTATAAATGTTAAACGATATAACATATATGCAATATTCTCTTTCAGATTGCTATAAAATATTATTCGGTGAGACTTCTGTTTGTACTGTGTTAGTTCCCTGTATATGTGGCACAGTTTTCTGCTTGTATCTCTAGTCTAGTTTATTGAGGTTGTTAATATGCATCGTTTGCAATATAGTTCATATGTAATGTTTTTTACCTCAAGCTATTATGTGTAGGGCCTATGCAAATGTCTGTCATAGCACGTTCTGGCTTTATATAGTCATGTAAAAAGTTGCTTCACAATAATAATTAAAAAATGAATGTATTATTACGTGATTTCTGATAATAAATAAAATTACCCAAACATCTAGTTGGTGATTTACTGCTTACTATTACAATTAGTATTAACCAGGAAGGTTAATAAAAGAGTAACAAAAATATATTAGCCAGCACTGCCTTTTGTGGATTATAGATCATCTTTTCGTAAAAAATAATTAAATTAATGTGTAAAATACGTTGTAAACTGAGAGAAATACCGCTTCTTGCGTTGCTCTAAATATAATTAGAAAAATCCTGGGGAAATAAGGAGTATAAGTTAAACTCAGAATTAGTATTTTAATGAGAATATATTTGTGTCTATAGCATTAATTGGAAGCAGATTGAACTGGGATGCTTTCTTTAAAAAAATGGACTGTTTGTTTATCGCATAATTAGCATTCTTTTGTCTCTTTTCGGGGGGGAAAAGATGTCAGAATAAATATGTCTCTGAAAGGGATTCTTTAACGATTTGACATATATATATGTCACACATGACAAACTTTGAATATAGTCGTATATTAGTTCAAAATATTAATTAAATGGGAGAGGAAATTCTTAACACGGAAATATTTTAGAATATTGAATTATTATTATTATTATTAGTAGTAGTAGTATTAATATTAGTATATTTGTATATTTGTATATTAGTATATTAATATTTATGGTGATCTGATTGTGCTTTCTTCATAACTGTAAGACCTGAGCAAAAAAACCCCAATTTAATAAAAAAAACCCATCAGGGTCATTAAAGCACATTAGGTTACGATTTTATGTGTATCTCTAGAAACCAATATTTATATTTAATGGATTTGTAGACATTTCTTTTCTTCGGAACAAAGGCAAAGTTTAGCTGCTGTGGGAGAAATGCATAAAATCCCTTTTAAAAGATCGTTAAATGATATTTCCTCCCCCACCCCTCAAAAAAATATTCCAGTAGGAAATCCACCAATGGGGGTTATAGTAGGTTATAGAATTGGCTCTGCTGACCACCCTCCCACCCCCGAAATCTGTCTGTGATGGCTTAGCATAGCCTACCCTCTCTTGGAACTGAATGGAGAGACACCCCATTGAATCGCAGCATGATGCAGTTAGAATAAGTTTTACTGTGAAGGAAATACAGTGGGCATAGCAAACAATAATGAATTGTACTGGGTTTAATACAGTTTCCACACTTCCTAATAAAGTGCGTATTGACGCATACAAATGGGGTGTGTGTGTGTGTGTGTGTGTGTGTGTTCCAGCAACAGTGCTATCTTAAAAAATATAGAGATTTGGGGAGGTTCTTTATTTTCCTTTAGGGTAGCTTGATTTGGCCATGGAGTAAAGGTGTGTGTGTGGAAAGGAAAAGAATCGGGCATTATTTTCCCTCATATTTTATAATATACCTGCACGATCTTGCTACTCTTAGTGCATCCTGCAAAAATCCCAGCGAAATCTGTAAGAAATTTCCCTGGATAAGGGTTGAGTTTGGAAACCATGGATATGAAAAAAAATATTAGCTTTACAAGTCCAAAAGATTTGCCCTGTGCATAGGTCTCTATAGATGCCTAGGCATTCGTGGCTCATGTCAACACAAACACATACACTCTCCTGTTGACGTTTTTTGGAAGTGTGCGTGTATTTTCGTGTATAGTATGTACATACAAACACTTTATACATAACCTACTTTCCTAGTAATTTCCTTGGCAAAGAAGGAGAGGAAACAAACAAAAAAAACTGCTGTGTGTCTTTGTGTGCGTGTGTGTGTGTCTGTGTGTGTATGCTCTCCCGAACAAATGAGAAGGAATGTGGATTGTGGCCAACAGGTCTGAATTGTATATAGTGGCATACATTGTATAGAAAATTGTGGTTCGGTTCATCTTGCGAAGGAATAGCTGGATTTCAAAAGAAATTTAAATATTCACCAAAATAAATACAACATATTTATTACCGGTGAGTGTGTAGGACTAATTGCTCCTTCTCTGTAAAATTCTGTGTTATTTCTAGAATTCTTCTTCTTTTATATTTTTTTTATTCAGGGATGTATTTCACTACTATTGCTTTAAAATGAATTCATTATGAAAGGGAAAAGTCCTCGTCTCTTTAACTGCAAAGAATAATTCAGCTTCTCATAAAAAAGGTACATGCTATATTTCAATAGTACAGATTCTGCAGAATTCTTCTGTGTAGGTTCAGATGAGCTTCATTCACGGTCAAATATTTTCAGCCTATATTCAATGCAGGGAAGACAATGTGCAAAATATGCTATGCTATTTTGATTGCTTTGCCCAAGATATGTCCAATTTTAATTGTTTATTATATATTTTTTTCACTGAGTTACGTCAAAGCAATAAAGGATTAGTCACAAGATCCACGCGCAGATGAGATGGGACTCCTACGAAATGGCTCTGAACGTATAGTACTAAGAAGTTTCACAGGAAAATGAAGGAAAGGTGTATTTTCACCTCTACAGAATAGCGTAATCCATATTTCTGGATGACTAAAAAGCCTAACTGAAAATGTAACATCGTTATCAATTTCCCCTTGTCTTACATCATACCTGTTCTAAGACAAAATTATAAGACAAATTGTTATATATATAAAGCAAGCTAGTCAGAATTACACATGCAGGGAAAATAAAACATGCATGCAAAACACCATAGACGCCCAAGTTAATATTTGATTTTGTTTTATTAATTGCTACCCCACACACAGACATAAATAAACAAATATACAAACTATACCACCATCGCTGCTGAGAAAAAATATACAGTCTAGCTTGCTGTATGCTTAGTCTTTTAAATAAATTTCACAATGGTGTTTCCGGAGCATTCAAAATCACTACTACTTGAAGTGGATAAGACATCTGAAATATTGCATCTCGTACTACCCAGACGCATGGGATGTCTTTCCATTTTGATAAATGGGCTATCGCCTGGGGGTCGGCCAGGCTTGCTCATGGACTTAACGTAGAATCTGTGGCGTATCTGTCTGTCTCAAGGACGGCGTTTGCCTTCCTCCTAGTCAATTTCTGCAGCCGGAGCCAAACATTCCCATGCTCTGCTGGCAATTTTTTGGTGGTGATGGTGGGAACCCTGGGGTCTGGCAAGATAGTCAAAACCAAGATAGACTTCCCATTTTTGCCAAGTGGAGAGATCACACATTGTACTTCATTGTTTCTACTTCAGTGATGTTTACTGTAGTAAACTGTAGCCCTGATTTTGCGGTGGGTAAGGTAGTGCCAGTCGTGATATTACTGTGATATTTTACAGCCCGGATATGGGCAATTGCTGCATCGCTCCCTTCCTAAGCCTTCATTTAATGTAGGCCCGCACAATAGGTGCTGGAACTAGGGGTGCCGGGAGTGTTGGCTGACCACCCTCTCCCTCCCAGCCTTCCGGCTTGAAGTGGTTTCCAGGGTTTGCAGTTTGGTTCAATGGCTCTCAGCACCCCTACTACACAAGTTGTTCCAGCACCCCTGGCCCACACATAAACACAGGAATAAATATTCAGCTCATAACACTGCGCACAAAAATAATGTTCTGGGCTCCCTTCCAACATTTTAGAGATGTTTGTGTCCATGCATGTAAATGAATTAAGATTTTCCTAGACTGCTATTGTTGAGAGGTTGTTAATTAATTTAAGCATATCATCAGGGCATATCTATTTTGAATGCACGTTGTTTCGGGGACTGTTGTTATTACTCTTCTTAAATTCATTTCACGCTCCACCCTTCTTCCAATGTGCCAGGGCTAACAGTGACCCTGAGTGCCAATACTTCAAATATTTTCATGACATATTATCTCTTTACACTGTCCTTCTTCATATTAATAGGGACTGTTTTAAGTAACAAGCTCCGTTATCATTAATATGCCAATGAATTAATACTAAAGGATGTCTTTTGTTTATGGGTATGGGTCCATAAATATAAAATAAAGACAGAGTGGGAATAATTAGCAGTGTTTACCAACATATGCCACCGACTCTCCTCCGAACCCTTCCATATCCTTGGAGAGAAAAATGAAACGCATTGCAAGTAATTAGTTTTAAGCAAATCATTTCAAATGGAGACTTACAGGTAAAGCCTAATGAACTGCAGGGGGGGAAAAGTCTTTTCTATTATTACTTGGTAGGTACCAAGTAGACACAGCAATATTTTACTGTTGAAATAATAAATTAATTACTATATCTGTAGCTACAAACTACAATGTCTCTATGGATGACTGAATTTAAACGAGATATATGTATCCAGTCTCACTGGTGTTGTTAACAAGAGTGATAATAAAGATGAAAAGGATAAGAATGATAGAAAGATCAGTAGATTTGTATTCCTTGCAGGAGGGCTTTTAAGGGTTTTCCATTGGATGAATCTTTGTAGCGCTCTGTAAAGTTCTTTTTTTTTTTAAGACTGGCTTCATTAAATAACTTTATTATATTCTGAAAAAGAAATGAACCATCAAAATCTGAACCTTTCTGAATAAATCCTTTTCCTAAACAGCCTTCTTTTCACCACTGGGGGAAAAAGATGTTATGATTTGTTCAGCTTTAATACAAAAATGAATATTTTTTGGAAATAAAGCATCTTTCGTGCTCTTGCAACCCTGGGAATTTGGTTGAGGTTTTGGAGTTAAGTTTTTATTGTGCTAGGAAAATGCAGAAATCTTATTTTCCATCCTCAGACAAAATAAATTACCTTTTAAGTTTTATTTATGGAGTGGAATAACAGAGCATGTGTTGAAAATCCTCCTATCTTTTTTAAAGAGTTTTGTTTTTAATTTTATACCCGAGTTAGTAATGCATTTTCACATACAAGCTATCTGGATTTCTCATTATATTAACCATAGCCAAAACTAAACTTCTTACTAGAAAATGAAATCGTGTTAATAATAGTATTTTGTGCCAATACGCCTATTTACCTTCTCAAATGTACATGCTTAACTGAGATATGTTGATAATTATAGGGTATGTGGAAATTCATTTTATTTTTATGATTAACTATTAAATTATTATGAGGTGATATGAATCTCTGCTAAAGGAACTAATTTCAAAATTAGGTGCGGAAAAACAGTTTGAAACCAAAGGTAACAAAGAGCAATATTTCACAGCATGCAGATCCAGTTAAAAAAAGGAATTGCAGAAGAACATTTATTTGGTCAAACTATTTCCTAATCTATGTAAAGAAGAAATATTCTTTGTCCGATATATCTTTGACACTTGGTATATAGACTTGGATCTTAGTTCTTGCATATAAAATAATATCTTATACACACACACGTATTCGTGGAGAGTTTGTAAATGTGTGTGCGTGTGTGTATATATATATATAGGCATATAATATCTGAATATATAATATGTATATATATGTATATATATATACACATATATGTATATATATGTGTATAAATACATATAATGTCTGTCTATGTGTGGGGTGTGTGTGCATATTTATGTGCACATAATGTATTGGGGTATTAATGTAAGGGTAAACATATATATACTTTGCACATACATGTCCAGCTATATGTGAATGTGTATGTCTTTCAAACTTGGGTTCCTAACATTAGCTATCTAAATCAATACTTAGG
>ML677378.1:3648742-3673742 GCA_007922305.1 Dermatemys mawii
CGACTGTGAGTGAGACAAAGCAGACATTTCTTTCTCTCACACACAAAGGCAGTCAGATACACACACGAAAATATACACACACATATATGGATATATACTTCATTTCTGAAGTATTTGGAAGTATAATCATAAAGATCAGAACCTGTATTTTCTCAAATTCTAAAAAATTACGGGCCAGTGTTTTCTTGACTAAAATAAACCCAACAAATTATTTGAAAAACTAAGAGGAATTTAGTTTCAGTAACATTTTGTAGTATCTTCCAAATGAAATGAAATATTCTGGGAGGGGCGGGGGTTGGGTTATTTCTTTTATTCTGATTCGGACTGGCAAGTAACCTACATGCTTCTTTCCACCTCTTAAAAATATTCTATGTGCAGTACCTTTCCCCAGTCAGACATAGGTCTGAGTTAAGTTAAAAAGTTCTGTAGATCCTCTAGGAATATAAAAGCATAAAAATACGACATACTGGAATCAAGCTAGGCTTTTTCTGTTTAAGGAGAGAAAGAGAAAGAGAAAGAGAAAGAGAAAGAGAAAGAGAAAGAGAAAGACGGGGGAGGACAGAGAGTGAATTTGCGGTGCCTTACCGCAGGAAGTCGGATTTGTAAACAAATCACTAATGAGACTAGACACGATGGGCAGTTTGCCTTTAGTATATTCTAGAAGAACCTTTTGTTGTTTTTCCAAGCGCAGAACAGAAGTTTTTATTTTTCCCCCTTCCTTTGTCCCTCTCGTGTTGAATCTGGAGAAACATCGCACCTCGTTTGCTTGCTGCGAAATCTCCGCAAAGATCTTTCAGCCTTTCTGTGAGGACTTTCCTGCTCGGTGCTAATCTTTTTGTCGGATGACTTCTGTTTACAACTGTCCGTCTGGGTGGGCGGGGGGGGCCGCCATTTACAAAGTGAAGGTCAAGTTAGCATCCTACCTTATATGGCATACAGCGGTCCTCCATTTTCGTGTCTTTGTCAGAACACGGCTAAATGGCCAGGGCATTTCTTGTTCTAGTAAACATGCTGTTTTCTTTTAAAAAGACTCCCCTTTAATTTTCGGGGTGAGCGGTGGGGGATGGGTGTCTCTTAGGCGCGGATGAAGATGAAGATGGGGAAAGACTGTGGGAATGCGACCAGACTTCTTCATGACGATCGCTGGTTTGGACACTCTCCCTCTCCTGTTCCCCCCACCCTTGGACTTCAAACAAGGTCTCTCTCTCTCTCTCTCTCTCTCTCTCTCTCTCTCTCTCTAGCAAGATGCAAACACTTCTTCCATGGAGGAAATTAAACGTCATAAAGAAAAGTCCAATTAGGCATTAATGTCCGAACATGACCATTTTCTCCAGAACACAGTGAAGTTCACTCGGTAAGGAGAAGGGCGGTGGTGGGGTGGCTAAGAATTTCTTGCCTCAAAAATAGCCAAACCAAAAAAACCCCAAGAAGGTTTTTTTTACATGTAATAATAATTAAATAGGGGAGGAGGGTGGGAATCTACCGAGTTCACAGATGATTGTTCGAACTCAAGTAAAAGAAAACCTGGAAATGGGGGCATAAAAAAAAGGTGTAGTGTAATGCGGTAGTTTGCCTGACCCCAGCAGCTGATTATGCTGCAAATTTAGCGTTTTATGGTTAGAGGGCCTGTCTATAAGGAAGTGGAGAAGGTGCATGTTCCATATTTAAAATATAGAATACATCCCAGAGTCTTAACGCTAGCTGCGGGCTAGGCGGTGAGCAAAATGCGATCATAGTTAAGTAAAGTCGATAAGTCTTCCATGGATCTTTTATTTCTCAAAAGTATATGCCCTTCACCCCACTCCCCTCTATCCGGAGCTGTTTTCAGTGTGTGCAAAACAGAATACATTTCCCCTTTAAAAAAAAAAGTATGATCCATACAGTGTTCTATCAAAAATGACAGGACACAGCGACAGGGAGCTTATCCTTGAAGGAAAATATGGATAGAGCCCATTGTACTTATTTACAACCCCTATATTCAACATCTTGAGTTCGCCAAGTGAAACCCAGACTTCCAAACTTTGTTTCCTATCTTCCTTTTAGCTAGAGTGGCTGGGAATTCAGGCCAAGGGATGTTTGGAACTGAAAGGGATTCATTCACAGAAATGTGGAAAGATCCCTCTGACATTTTTTTCTTTTTTGTAAATAAACCTTTGATGGGGAAAAATGCTAGCAGGCTCTAGTCCATTAGATAAATGAATAGATCTCGCAATGACAGTTTCAAAAGCCACTTAATCTATGCAATGTGTGTCTGCATTTTCAGACCAATGCCAGATGTGCATCTCCAGCTTTATATACAGTTCTTGTTTTCCAGAACTCACTATAATATATTGTTTACTTTGGGCTTATGTGTTTGAAAGGGTTAGCGGCGGCAGCGGGTTGCTTCTCCTCATCTGCTTTTTGCAAAAGGAAGACTCAACAACAGGGGAAAATATGTTCATATATTTAATACTTTTAGCTTCCAAGAGAATTCAGCGACACTCCCCAGGATACCAACCCTTGAACTATTTTTCTGTGATCCCCGTTTTTTTCTGACCTTGCATGCCTTAGACGTTACACTTGCAGTAAAAAAATATGCCCAATACTCAGCTCTTAAAGCGTAAGGTAGGATAAAATACTGAATAATTTCCATCGAAGAATGAGCGCTCTCATTATTAACATCTCTATAGCTACACATATTATTTGGACAGATAGATAGATAGATAGATAGATAGATAGATAGATAGATAGATAGATAGATAGATAAGCAAGTTAAGTATGTGTATGTGTTTATATGTGTATGTGTCTATATAATATATAATTATAAGATATGCCTCTAACATATTTGTGTATATATAGAGAGATAAATACTTAAGCTGTATATAATTAGATATGAGTATACAACTTTATATATAGTTATACATGTGTTTGTGTTATGTGTGTAGATAGATCATTTACACAACGAACGTATGGAGTAGAGTGAAGAGAAAAGATGTGAGTCTTTCCTCTACCAGTTTTATATCCACAATTTACCTTCTCTTGAGTATTACTTGAACGTGAAGTATTAAAGGCACATATATTATTACTTGAGAAATACGGGCGCAGCACGTTGAATACATATATTCCTAGAGTATGAAGTCGGTTACCATAACAAAGCACTCAAACTTTGTCCCCCATAGAGAAGAAGGATATGACTATTATCTATCATGCTTCAGCTAAACATCAGAAACTATGAAGAGTGGCAATGGTTGAAATGACCAAGAAAATGAACTTTTTAAAGAGCTCAGAGTTTGGTTTAGATTTAGGTGTGTACTCCTAAATATCTCCATGTATCCCTATGTGCTGTCTAGATGAAAATAAGCGATAAATAAAGTGCTTTGAATATTCTAAACATGCATATTTCTACACGGATTCAAGTTTTATATCTAAAGAAAGACACATACAGAGAGAAGAGAGAAATGTGACACCACAATAAAAAATATTCTCCAGAAACACTCATCCTTTATAACTTGAATATAGATTGAATATATATATGAAATAAATGTCACCACAGAGCTAGCCCAAATATTTTATTTCATTTTATTCTGATAAATGTGTTTTTTGAAGTAAGGTTTCAGTGCCGACGCTGATGTAGACTGAGAACCATTGAAGTCTATCCCATAAAATGTTGAGATTCTACTTTGATCAATGATAACCGAAAGAAATATATCTCTGTACTAGCTGTAGTGAAAGATATGCAGGAACCAACATATAAACATGGATTTTTTTCAGATTTATTTCCTATAAACCCATTGATTAAATACTACTGATGCTCGTGTGTGCACGTTTTTGCTAGAGGATTCTTACGGCTTATTCGCCGCACTTTTAATTCTCTGTTTTCCATAATGTGGCATTTTGCTAAGAAAATGAGATTCCAGCAGAATTTAAATTTTCTGTATCACATTATCTGACTTTTTAAGGAAGTTCAGTACATTTCAAAGTTACCAACATGGAGCATTTGGGAAATCAACCATTTCTGGAGTATCTATGTCGATATTTTATATATCTTTATTTTTATTTATGCAGGTAATTTTTAACAGTTTGGGGAAAATGTGCTGGTTAATGGCGCTATTTGCGTTTTCAGAGCATCGTGACGATGGTATTTTCCAAGGAGAATATGAAAGAGTTTAGCCTATGTGAAGTTTCACTGAAATTCACTAAGCCAGAATATATCATATGCATTTGTAGCCGTCAGGAAAATTTAGTTCTGCAAGGGAAAATAATATTTTCATCACTGAATCCTACAGAACCAGCATAGTTCAATGCTTCTTAGCACCCAGGGAAGGAAACATGGATTGGATTGGATTTTTTGGAGAAAAAAATACAAAGTATGCACTGCACAATGAGTGTTAGGTATATTACTTAATTACTGCGCAAGATGAACTATTCCTTGGGCCTCTTTGTAGTCCTTTCTATATGAATCTGACACCCCTACCACATTTCAACCATACAATATCTGCTTTGCCTGTGGTTAGGAAGCATAGTTTATCTGCTTTTATCTTTATTGAGTCCACATGATTTTGAACTTGCAGCTCAGGTCCACAGAGATCTAAGTCCTTTTTCCCTTTGAATTGTTCACAGCTTATATAGTCTTCTTTAGTAGGCTGGCTTATATCCAATTAAATTTATCTTTGCCATTTGGGGACAATAATATTTTCCAAGAGCTTCCCACTTGTAGCTATTGTCTCCAGCTTTAGATTTCCTGGAGACACATGCGGTCTATAGTATTGTGTTTACTGGCGTGGATTCGTATACTTTTTTTTAAAAAAAAAGTCTATGAGTCTTGTTTTTAGGAAGTAATTGTAGTACTGTATTGGGGAAACAAAGCGTGGGGAAGGAATCAGCTTTAGAACATCTGACAGGCTAAAGTCATTAGGCATCAGAAGTCTGAGCTTATTTAGTATAAACAAATCACATATCTGTGAAGCTGCCTGAAGGTACATCGACCAACAAAATGATTTACACTCACTTTTAATGCATTTGCAGACAGATCGGGAGAGCATACAATTCTGAAAATGCTACTTTTCCAAATCCGTGAGCCAAAGTAAATTGCTATCAGTCGCCTGTACTAGGTAAAGATGCAATGTATAAATAATGCATCAGATAGCTGGAGATCACAACTCCTTTTAAACGCTTGGAATACTGCAGTAAGTGGCTATGGTTAAAATGGTAAGTCAAATCAGTATAAATAATATTTTATTTTCTCTTTTCCAGTCAGTGAATTCCATACTCTATGACTCCAACAAAGAGTTCTTTATGATGACAAGTGCAGAAAAGTTTTATCCAGTGATAACTGGAATGTTGATACGATTTTACATTGCATAAAATACATTAATTCTGTGGGAGAAGGTGATGGAAAATCAGAATTTCCCAATGGAAAAAAATGGATGGTTTATTGAAAATAGCTCAAGTGCTGGATTATCCTAAATCCAAATATGACTCAAAAAGTTTATATCTATACACTAAGCAACTTTCACAACCAAAAAGTTTTATTTCGCTACCTCTCTTACGTAGGTTTGGCTGGTTCAGCCAACAGTACCCGGAGTTTACTACAAAGCTCTTTTTACAACACAGAGCACAACTTAGAAGTCTAGTGAAATGCCCATTTGCCTGTTGAAAACACTGATAAATGTTCAAAGTGTAGTCTTTATGTCGGGCAAATTAGTAGTCAAGGCAAAACGTGTTGGGTTTTTAAACATTGAATTCTTGCAATGGAACTGAATTCCATTTAGAGATGCTTCTATACAACAAATAGCCCGCTAGCTTGGGAAAAGGAGTTGAACCCTTCGCGGTCTCTGCTGCGTTTTCGTTTGCTATGCTGATGTGAGGAAACAAAATACACTACATATATTGCCTCTAAGTAGGCAGTTCAGTCCATTGTAACCTCAAAATAGAATTCGAGCAACTTCCTTAGAAAAATAAACGCATTGTCTCTCCTCCGATGCCCCTTAGCTTGTCTGTATATGTGTTTTATTTTATTTTATTTTATTGCAGACTTGGCTGTGAAATGAACTCAATTAAAGTTCAGGGTCCCTACAGTTGATTACCCTTAAACCCATTTGACTTTTTTTTAAAAGGGAACCAGAAGGAATGCGAGTCTGCAGTCTTCATTCTGGCTTTTATGGTAGTCACTTTGGTGGTCAAATTCAAGTGCTATGACTCCACAGCTGTCTCTACTGTGTTTCCTTGCAGGAAGCCGGCAAATCCTGCCCTTTAAACTGGGTTTAAAAAACAAAATGGCAACAGGACTTGTTTTAGAGATATTTACCTACTAAGAGCAATAAATTATTCACACACCTATAGTAAGGAGCTCATATGTTATACCACGCATATGTTTTAGGAACGACACTTAGGACTTCTTTCCGCCCTCTCACTACTGTCTTCTTTTTATTCAAATAAAATGCAGAAGAAATAATCTCTAAATGTAATGTTTAAACTACGAAGTTTAAATCTGTATTTTTAGTACGAGCCTTTTCCATTTCAACGTTCGATTCTGAGCCATGCAGATTGCAAAGAGGAGGCAATTGGAAGAAAAATAATTGCACTCATAAACAATAGCTTAACATTATTAGTTTGTAGTTAGTATTAATACTGGCCCATAAAAAGATCACTGACACTTTAATTAAAAGTTTTGCCCAAAATGACACCGAAGACATAAAATGGGGGGCAGATTACAAAACCAACACACATATCTCGACCTCATGAGTTCTTTACTTTGTATTTATCAGCCAAAGGTGCATTAGAGAAAAAAAAAACATCAGATTTTGAGATTATAGACATATATATATATACACACACATCTCGAGATCATTTATAAAAAGAGTTGGGGGTGTTGCTGTTTTTTGAAGATTTTTGGACAGAAAAACACCAACCTTGAGAAAAATTCAAATATGTGTAAAAATAATGCTCTGTTGCATTAGGATTGGATAAATAAGGAAGAGTGTGTATTCTTAGCATAAGAAGCCATGAAGGGATCCGTAATACAGCAACTGATATCGAGACATATTACAATGTGCTATAGTTTTGAAAACTATATTGCAGTGTCCAATGTATTTTTTCTTTGTTTCTTAGGCGCTCAGATCTTAGCTCCCCTGCAAGACACAGACCTACCAATATATTTCCTATAATTAAAATGAACTTTTCAAAAATATGTTGCTTATTAATGTCCTTATGCTTTTCTACTATTGTTTTTTTTATCACCGTCCGCTTCCGTCTAGGATCCTGTGGAAGAAGTACTACTAGTCTTTTCACTTTCTGTTAATATTGCATCGAAATGAACCTACCTGCTGACTAAAATGGAAAGAGAAAAAAATAGACCAGAGAAAATGAAAACTGAGAATAAAAATATTTGTATTCAATGACCTCAACTCCGAGCTATACAGTTTCTAGCTTGTGTTTCTTGTGTTCTAATTTATTATTACTTGGATGGAGTTGTTGATAGTTTTCAGGATGAAGTGCTTAGCAAAACAAAAACACGCAGAGAAAAAAAAATCATGTATACTCTTCTCCTTCCTAACAATATTGTTTACTGATAGCTCATGTGTCTGATATTTGATTATTTATTTTTGTTGTTAGATTCTACTGCAACACTCTTTGACAAGATATCATTAATAAAGACATTTTAGTTTGTGATGGTGTGTTAGTTTTGTTAGGAGGTATTTAACCTGTCTCCAAAGAGATCTCACGATGGAGTTTAGTTGTGGGAGGGGACCCTCTATGTAAACAGCTGAATTTTTATTTATTCTTCCTTTAACTGAACAATAGCAAAAGAGGAAATAAAGAAAATTAACCAGGTGGTGTCCTGTAATTAAAAGAAGGGGAGGGGTGACACAAGGGATTGCATTATTTTCACAGATAGTGGAAAACACAAACATCTGTACATTTGAAATAGAAATAATATTAATGTCATTTTCATTGAAATCTCCAGACAAATTATTTGCAGATCAGGTGAAGGGAACGAGTAGTTCACAATCAGAGTAGTGGTCACTCGATAATTTGGTGTTAGAAGAGTTTTAAGTATGCAAGATATGCAAGATACATCTTGGAAATACTAGCAACTCACAGTATCACTCAATATTCCCTGTAAATCCTACAGGTATCCCTTTCCGTATTATTTAAAGGAGAACGTTTAGACAGACAATTGGTTGGAAAACTCGCAAAATGTCTGATAGCACTTTATAGCACAAGTATTTATTCCAACTCAAAACACTGGAAAATATAGACAAGCATGAAGCTCTTGGGGCACAAAATTCAAGACAAATGACTTTAATAAGAATCTCCCCCTTTTAATTCAGTTGGAGGAATAAAGGATGCTAGTAATTCTGTACGTACATTCATTGATTGACAATAAACACTTGCATTAAATATTTAATATGCCACTCTTACATAATAAATATTTAACAAAACATTAAAGGAGGTTTTCGAATATTTATTAGGCACTGACTTATTTCATTTGCTCTATTCTCTGATATATTACTAATTCGATATCAAAAGTCATTAAGACAGCCTTGAAATGGCTCAGTTTTAGTCTCAGATAACTTTAAAGTTAGAAACTTTACACACACTGGTATTGCTTAAAGGGCATATTATCTGCAGTATATGCCACGTTGGTTTATGTACAGTTGGTATGCACATAGATAGAACAATGTAATTAGCTAATGTTAGAAGCTCGCTAATTAGCCCCTTTCCCCCTTCCCTCCCAAATTATATATTCAACTATCATTAGAAAAGCCCAATGGCACAGAGATATGTGTGTGCCCCACTGTAGCAAAATTTTGAGAAATGTTTGAAAACTTACTTATGAATCTTCAGCGCATTCCCTGGGCTTTTTATTGAGCTTACTTAAAGACTTTACATTGTCACGCCTAAAATGTGACTAGCATGGAAAGAAAAGAGCAGGAAAAAAAAACGTGGAAAAATACAGTTAAAATATCTCTAAGACCCTCCCTCAGCTCCCACTCACTCCCAACAGCCCCCACCCCATATCCGAATCCTCGTGAAAAATAGAAAGCAGAAATCCAAACCGGGAAGGAAAAAAAAAAACTTCACAAGCCACCTCTTGTATTTGCCCTCTGCTTTGAATGCTGACAAGGGGTGTGCCTTAAAGAAAATGAATACAAAGCTGCAATTGATTTTCATAATGTTTCTGCGGTGTTTGAAAACCAATCGTTTGAACCTCTGAGATCTTACCTAAGTGAACCACTCCTACACATCTAAGTGCTCCAAACTGATATATGACAATATCTACTTTGGATCACGTGTTCCTTAGAGCGACTAAGACGGATAGCGCGTCATCTCGCCTTCCCAAATTTTTCCCCCTCTGCACATCGGATCCAAAACATCTATCTATAGAGCAAGAAAAGGAGAAAGATGTTTAACTCAGTGAATCTAGGAAACTTCTGCTCTCAGTCGCGTAAAGAGAGGAGTGCTGACTTTGGAGACAGAGCAGGTTGCGCTTCCAATCTCTACCTCCCCAGCTGCACCTATTACGTCCCAGAATTTTCAACTGTGTCATCTTTCTTGCCACAGGCCCCCTCTCGCCAAATCTCCTACCCTTATTCCACTAACCTCTCGCAAGTGCAACCAGTTCGAGAGGTCTCCTATGGTCTAGACCCCTCTAGTAAATGGCACCATAGAAGCAATTACGCATCGTGTTATTCCGCGGAAGATCTGATGCATAGAGAGTGTATCCCGCCTTCCACCATGACCGAAATGCTAATGAAAAACGAAAGCGTGTACAGCCACCACCATCCCAGCTCTAACCATCCTGCATCTACGGGATTCTACTCCAGCATGAACAAAAACAGTGTCCTGCCCCAGGGCTTTGATCGGTTCTTCGAAAATGCCTACTGCGGGACAGAGAACCCGCCTGAGAACTGTCTGCAGAAAAGCGAGAGCAAGCTGGAGTCCGACTCCCAGCCCAGTGCACTATCATCCCGCGGAGAGCCAGGCATAGACCCGGAAGACGAAGAGGAAAACACAAATCCAGGATCTTCAGCCTCGTCTTCTTCTGTCAACAAGGAAGGAAGCAAAAACAGCAACTCGAGTAGGTAGAGCAGTAAATGGAAAGGTTAAGGGAGTAGCCCGGTGTTTTGTCGGTCAAATTTTATGTGGAGTTTTATAAGCATTCAAAGGATTTTATTATAACCTACAAAGCTCTTTCTTCCAACGAGAAGAATTTTTACGATGGGAAAGCTCTTTGAAAAAATGGAGATGTTAGACGCAGACACAGTGTCTCAGAGTCTGTGAAATTTTAAAAGCACACCATCGTGGCAAATATTAACTTTGATCATGAACTTACATGAGCATTTTAAAAGGATTTGGTCCCGGGTTGCTGAGGGTAAAAGCCAATTGGGCAGAACACTGCTGTAGCTTCCTGTGCTTGCTTTTAGGCACTAAGATGCATGTAGAGTGATTTTTTTAAAATTAAAAGTATGTGTTGGGTCTTGCTTTTCTCTCTTTCTTTTGATAAGGGGGTGTGTAGCTAAATGCGAAATGTGCAACATTTTAATTCAATCAGGAGTCTCTATTTTTTTTTTTAATTGAATTGATTCTTCGCAAAGCCTAGTGGAATTTCTGTCTTTTGTCATTAAGGTCAGATTAAAAAAATCACTACATTTCTAAGAAAACTTAGAGGCGTATTTTAAATTCTGAAGCCAAGCAACTTTTAAACTTAGCGATCACGGTGAGATTTTTTTTCTCTCTCCCTTTTTGCTGTTTGGTTTCATGATGAAAACAATGCATCCCCTTTGTTGCTCAGAGGCTAAACTCTATTTTACTTTGATTATTCTGGTGTGTGTGGAGGCTGGTACTGAAGTTAATCAAAAACTTATGCGGAACACGATGCCTAGTTCCTACAGTTCCAACATTGCTCATGCTGTTTCTATACAAATAACAGAGTTGCAGCTTGAACGTATGTTTCTCAGCAGCTACAGTTTCTTTAAAGTCTACTTAAATTAATTGCTGTCTACAACCCCTAATTCTGCTTAAAAGTATGCCTACCACAAATTCCTGTGCAGAGGTAGTGTATTTAGAACATAACTAGGACACGATCCTTAAAACCATATATAACCTCACCTCTGCATTATACTAACAATGGGCAAATATAACAGTGGCGAAATATATTATCCCATGCATCTATACATATGCATATATATGGAGTCAGATCTAGAGATGAGTCTATGTGTTGCATTTGCTTAGTATTTACTTTCCCTTCTGTTTTTTTAAGGTGCTCCCCGTACAAGAAAGAAGAGATGTCCCTATTCGAAATTCCAGATCAGAGAGCTAGAGAGAGAATTTTTCTTCAATGTCTATATAAACAAAGAAAAAAGGCTTCAGTTGTCTAGGATGCTAAATCTCACTGATCGACAGGTTAAAATTTGGTTTCAGAACAGAAGAATGAAAGAAAAAAAATTAAGCAGAGACCGCCTGCAATATTTTTCTGGAAATCCCTTATTGTGAACACATCTTTTTCCAATCCTCTCTGCTGGTGAAGTAGATCTGTATTAAGAAGGAACTCTGAAAGCATGGGTTGTGGTCTGAGTCTACAAGCAACCTCAAAGTTTAAGCCTTTTCGTTACTTATGTTTGTATGTATGGACCAGTTCTAAGTAACGCAAGGAGTTCAGATATCTAAACGTTTAAAGGACTTGAAATCCATGGACTTTTTATTTAACGTTTTGTCTGAACAACTGGGATTTTTTTCCCATTTGGTCATCCTTGTCCATGAATAAATCGCAGTGCTGTGTTATAATGATCATAGTGATGATTTCAATATGCAGTTAACATGTGCTATCACAGACGCGGCCAAAACCTCCCTCCATGGTTAATTTAGATACTTTGATTTGGGAGTGTGTGTGTGTGTGTGTGTGTGTGTGCGCGCGTGTGTGTGTGTGTATGTGTGCGCACATGCACACATAGACATAGGAGTGTGCGTATCCATCGACCATTTGTGTTCTCCTGCTATCCATGCCAAGAAGAGTTGTCGAAACCTAATTTAAATATTCTGTTCCGTTGCAGCAAGAATGGGTTCGTTTTAATTCCCTTCGTATATATATAGTGTATGTATATATATATACTATGCAGTCCCATTTTTACATTTTTGGGGGGTTAGGGGGAGGGAGGGGTGTATGGACGAGAATATATTTGCAATAACTGTCTCTAAGTGGTTTGTAAATACATTTCGTAATGCATTTTTCCCGGACCTGGAAGAACAATAACAACAAACAACAACAATAATAAAAAATCTTTGTGTATGTAAAGTGAATTCCCGGGAAACTCTGTGAAATTCTGTGGTAAATAAAGATATTGCAAGCTGTTCTACATTATGATTTTATTTGACCATTTTATTAGTACTTCCCCTCTTTAAAACCTCACTGCGGTCAATGCGGTATGGACTTTCCAATAGAACTTCTAATACTTAAATGGTAATGACATCAAATATATATATTTGATACTATCACCATATATAATCATCCATGTTCATTTGTCTCAGTGCAGTGTGGCATTGTCCAAATTCATAAAACTCGTCTACGTTAAAGTTTACATTTGTTGTGGAGTTCATTGTATTCCTCCCCGAATTTAATTTTTATTGGAATTTCTTGGCCCAGTAATATAATTGTGTATTTGGTTCCATGTGTCTCGCTCTGTTTTTCCGGATGTAATTAATCTTTTTCATCACATATTTGGCTTTTGTAAGTGAGTGCAACTCTAATTACACAAGCGAAGATGCTGTATTTCCATAAAGTCAAATATAAGCTACCTTATACGTACAAAGCACAAATGCAAAGTCAAGTACTTAAATTGCTGGTTAAGGAAAACAAGTTCAACTCCCAGTGCATTTTTATGTTTACACAAAGCCTTTCCCCGCTCCTGAGCGGACTGAAGAGACACAATTTGGTTTAAAGGAAAAAGAAATACAGAACATGCCGTCAGTGTTTTGATGCATGTATATTTTTTATATAGAATAACTCGGGGTGGGGGAGTTGTTTGTTTTGTTTTGTTGCATTTCAGCTTGAATTCTCATATCTCTTGACGTGGAGGTTTGTATGGGTAAGAGTGGGGGAGAAGAAGAAAAAAGAAAAAGAAAGAAAGAAGAAAAGATCATCAGCAAAGAAACAACACATTATATTCCCATACATTGACAATGTACTTGTAAAATTCTCATAATTGCTTTTAAATACAGCCCCATACTTTGATGGTGGCTTCTGATTTTATGTGACAGCGGTAGGGGAAATTGCAAGCCACAAAAATGTGCTTCGCTTGCACACACACGAAAAGAAATAAATGAGAAACAACTTTTGTTTTTGTGATAGACCCATCCTCGTTACGCCATGGTATAATGTGAACGGGTGATGTTCAGAGACATGTTTCTCATTAAATGAGATGGCAAAAAAAAAATAAAAAAAATAAAAAAGCTACATAGGAAAGAGCTTCTTTGGATTTATGTTTAAAACGTGGTAATGTTTAAGGAGATATCCCCACGGCCTAAAATCATGCCAGCCCTTTGGAAATCCAAAACCTGGACCTTTCTTTGGTGGACAATTCCTTGAAAGGATAGTGAATAAAATATGAAAGAAAGAGCTTTGAAATAGGATTGAGACTAAAGCCATGCTCCTAGCAGATGCAGCTACTCCTAGATACAGTCGAAGAGCCGCCAAGGAAAAGGGAATATTATTCATATAAACCCACCTTTCTTTAACGATTGTTTGCCAAACCCTTCCAAGGTTAGGAAAACTAAGTATAGGTGCAATAGGGTGCTTATCACGAGGTCAGAAACCGCAGTTAATGCTCCGTAACAGCAGCCACTGTCCGGACAAAAGCTAGTAGTCTAGACATTGTAATAAAGACTGCAGCACTAAACAGCTTAATTTTTCTTAATTACCCCGTCTGGCCATAGGAAAAGACTTCCGCAGTAAACAGTAAACAAATAAGAGTGTCTTGCCCGGGGATTTTTCCCCCCTCCCCTTCCATGTCTTCAGCTCAACTCCAACACAATGAAACTGGAGGCCTAGTTCAAAGTTTTCGCTAGCTAAAATGGAATGCTAGTTGTAAAATCCAAGTTTATAGACCATGTGGGAGTTTACAATAGCATTAAGCAGCATTGCCATGTAGGAAAAGGCTGTTAATGTTCTTTTTTTGTGTGTGTGTATGGGGGGAAGGTGGTTGCCTGTGTGTGTGTGTGGCGGGGGCTAGGTGAGGAAGTGGGGATGGATTGGATACCACAGTGGGTGAATTTGGAAATAGTTGGCTTTGATTTGGTTGTCTCGCGATGTATTTTTTTTTTAAATAGTCACATTTCACCGCAAAAGGCCAGCCCCGTAAGTGGAATTCTGTATATCGAGATTATGCTGCTTGTACCAGAGGTGGGGGGAGGAGAGAAGTCCACGGGCAGAAAAATGCGAATATATGATGTCTTTGAACTTCAATAAAGTCAAGTCCATCACCTTTAACCCTTTTGTAATAAAGCGGAATCAGAGAGGCTTTGTGTGTCCCCGCCTCCTGAGAAAGAAATAGGGGGGCGGCGGGGTGTGGAACGGGGGGGAACCCACATTTTTATTTAAATTCAAATATTGGGCCAAATGTGACGTTCATGGTGAGCTAATATTTAGCTCAACCTCGCCGCGTTCATTGCCTGTCGAAGAAGGTTGAACACACACACACACACACAGCACACACGCTTTATTATTGTTATAAACCTTTTGATATCTTAACGCATGAAAAGTTTTTATAACTTTGTTTGGCATAAAAGTTTTACAAGGTTTTTTTATTATTATTTCCATCTAATGTCCGTCACAATAAATGCTCCCTCATAGGCTGGGGGGAGCTTGCTGTATAGTTACGTTAATGACACACAGACTAATTGTGAAGGACCTTTGCATGTGACGTATAAACACCCGACCTGTTTCCTATTCCTCCCTGGATTCCCTACACAACATATTGGAAGCTGCTGTAGGTTACTTTGTTGTGAAATATTGCACAGGGGGAAGAAGGCGAGGAGGCAAAGTTCTAATTGGCTTTTTGCAGAATAATAACGTTTCTTTAAGTTGGCTTCAATACAGGGGAAATCTCTTCCACTTTTGCAGAAAATGCAGGTGGTTTTTTTGTTTGTTTTGTTTTAAAGAACTGCAAATGCACATCCTGGAATAAAGTGTACAGGGACTGTAGTTATGTTAGACACCGCTGTTCACACACTACGCACACGCATATACATACACACGATACACACACATGCAGAAAGACACTAGCCCTCTCTCACATCCACACTCTCCTAACGGTTCTTGAGTTGAGGAACGTAAACTTGACTCTGTGATAAGTGCGGTCCTCTAAGTGCGAGTTCTCTTTGGTGACATGTAAATAAACAACTCTGTTGAGCAACTCAGCAAGACCGGCAAACAATAGCCATGAAGGAAAGCCATCCTGTTACCATTTGCACTTTCCTCATGGGTTTGACGTTGCCTTGGAATTTGGCAAAAATGGGATTAGAAAATCCGAAGAACAAAGACTTTGGCAAGTGGATTGGAAGCGACCATCAATTGAGCTAATCTTCGCCTGTGGATCATAGGGTGAATTCATTTATTTGTGTGCGAGTAATTTTGGTAGGAGCCATAGCTAAGCCCGACGGAGAGCCAGGGCTCTGTACAATGTAAATAAGTAGCCTGCTCTCCCAGTTTCCTTGTCTTGGAGACTCTCGTGGGTCGTAACATTTTGCAATGGCCATTATTTTTTTCCTCATGGTTTACCCCTCTTCTGGGTGGAGGGCAGATAATTTGGTGTTGAAATATCTTGCGGGCACTGCGGGGGAGGGGGATCACTTTTGTAAAGTAATTCTGTTTTTTATGAAAACATTTTTAACTGACACAAGAGTTGAAAAAAAAAGCTAAACTACTTCTTCTGGTTGGCGCGCATGGCTGAGTGCTTCTTTTCTATCAAAGAGAATATTAAAACCTGACATATTATTTTTTTCCAAAATGGCGTCTCATTAAGGCCTTGCTTATCCGTCTTTAATAAAGTTGGAAAATATACGGATGCACAGCATATGTTAGATTTAAGCACGTTCTTCTGCTTTTGATAACTTCTAAATTACAACATGAAACCACAAGAATGTGGTTTGCAACCTCATAAGGCTTTTTTAATCTTTAGTTTATGAATTAGAATATAGCATATAACTGATGGAGCCCATAAAAGACTTTATTAGTTTTAGACAAAAGAACAGACTTAATGTAAACATTGCAGTTGTTTATGCGCTACAAGTAGTTGGGCAAATTCGTTCGTTTGAATTGTTAAAAAGAGGGCTTAATACGTTCTAGAAATTAAATGATACCTTCTTAAACACATCGGTTCCACTGCATTTAAAACGTGGTTGATAGAACCCGTATGTTTCTGTATAAATGGTTGTTAAAAGAGCTGAATCTCTTTGAATCAATTCAGTTTTGCAAACAATAAGTATTTAAGGAAACAGGAGTATTTGTTTCAAGGTTATATTTCAAGCTGCGGACTTTAAAGATAACCAATTAACTCTCCCAATCTAAATAGATACGTAGATAAATATTCTTATACCATAGTGTTATTGACTATAATTCTACTGTACCTACTACTAGTTCTATATTTTCTAGGTGATTCTAGCAAAATAAAATGATCATGTACTAGAACAATTTTCTGTAGTATATTTCAACCCAATAGGGCCGGAAATTCACGTGTATTCAATGTTTTTTGAAATAGCTTTTTTTTTCCCTGTGAAAAATTGGAATTGTTAATATCCCACCACTCACCTAACGACTGATGATTGGTTAAAGCTCTATATGGAACAAAAAATGTTTATTTACAAGCACTTAGCAGATAGGAATTTCAGCTTTATACTCTCATTGCCGACGATATCAAAACACCAGCATTTTAATACAGTTTCCTTCAGATTTCCTATGTGCAAAGACATTATTTTTTTTTTGCTATTTTTGTAATTTAGTATGTTTTAACATTTCAACAGGCACTTCAGTTTTTTTATTTTTGACTTTTCCACACATATTTTCACTAATTATATTATTTTCAAAGGAATACGCTTAAGAAGTAAAATGCACAAATTTTCAAAACGTTTTAAGCTCTCCTTTTAGCTTAGAAATGTATTCATATCAAGACATATGGTCCCAAACGTTTATTGCTTTAGAAGAATATAGGAATTCAGATTCTAAGGGTAATTGCCTAGTCTCCACAACCTCTGATATGAACAATCCTATTATTTATGCAACATTTAAGTTTGTTAACGCATTTGGAAAATTGCAGGAAACATTCCCTATTGAATAAACTTTAAAAAAAAAATCTTGGCACACTATTATTTTCTTCTGTCACCCGCATCACTCATGCCTGTATCTGAATTACTCTCTCCAAATTTTCTCCTCGTGATCAAAGGATAACCAGACTAAAACCAATATAAGACTGAAGACTGCTATGTTGGGCGTAGGAAAACGTAAACACAGTTTTCAATGCCACCTCAAGGAACATAATATCGTTCCATAATTCTATGACTTAAGTTACTCAGAAAGAAGGAAGTAGAATAAGAGGGATTGTAAAGTTTGATAGATTTCTTGTGGTGATAGTTTACAGTTTCTAAGCCAACATATAAAGGCGTGGGTTTTATTTTTGCATCACTGTTATTGTACTCCAGTGTACATTGTCATAAATCAGAATTATTTCTGCTGCAACATGGGGGCATAATACAGGGCAGAAATACAAATTTAAGATAATCATTAAAGTGTTGCTACCAAATACTTCCTAGACGCGAAAATGAATGTTTGTAATAAAAAGATAAGAAAAGTTGGTAAAAATAGAATGAGCATAAGAGGCAATTCCGTGAATAACTCTCGGTTAAATAATTAGATTGAAAAGGAGGCAGGTAAAATAGTATGTGTAAGTTTAAGATATTCTTTGTTTGAGATATTATACACGTGGTTTTTAAATTCATAGGGGGAAAAAATGGGCTGTTTGAGTCTTTTTTCCCCTCCCTTAAAGACACACCATGTCTGTCTAACAAAGAACACAGGTTCTACGGAATCACTTTAGCTGATTTCTTGATATTTTTTAGGCAATTATCTGCCTTTGGCACTCAAAACAGGACAACCTCCCAGTAAGGACAATAGCAGAACATCAGCCGCTTGCTTCATATACATAGGCATTGAGGGAAAGGCACATGAAAAGGGGGGAATCCTTCTCCCCGCCCCCCCACACCCTCCACGCATACACACAGACACAGAGATTTTTATGTGACACAGACTTCATTAGTTTCTTAGCTTTTGTATAAATAAAATACCACAGGTTTTTTTCCAACTGTCTATGTGAAACAGAAAGTTATCTATGAACATGTGTACACATCTCTGTGGATTTATGCCATCTATGTACATTTGCATCAAAGTGTGCTTTGTGTACATGAACATTCAGCATCTATGTTGTTTTCCTAAAAGTGTGTAAAATTCAAAGTAGGTTATTGAAGTCTTTGCCACACATAGGCTTTCCCCTTTTAAGTTTTAATAGCGTTTGTTCGTATTTATTTTCTGTAATTAGAGTAAAGCATTTTTCCCAACGGGGGTTCTACTTAAGCTGATGAATTTTATTTCTTTTTCCATTAATGACCCATGTTTATCATACTTCTAATTATTTTTAACTTTAAACAATATTCGCTCTCCCGGAGATGTCCTCTGTGTTCCTTGCTAGCCTCGATTCTCTTTTGATATAACAACAAAATCTGTGCTGAAAGTTTTTTCAATCAGATATTATTATTTTTATGATTATTATTATTATTGATTGAGCTAATTTTTCTGCATGTTGTCTTATTTGTTTCAAAAGCTGTTGAGCTACATCTTGGAAAAGTTGAAAATCTTTCAAACGTTCTGCATAAACGGATTGTTTAGGCAAAAGCTAATGCCCAAAATGACTCTTAACAATGTAAATCTTTATTTTATATACACTACATTTACACATTCTTAAAATATGAAGTTTCCACAGTAGATCTTCTGTTTCCTACAGCACGCACGGAGACGACATTTACTCCAGATTCTATAAAGGCTTCTGGGTCTGAGAGAGAGAAAATTCAAATTATTTGATGTTAAGTTTCATCATACCATACAACGCATTAATATCATCCTCTGACAAAAGCACAGGAATACTTGGCAAAAATCAGGAAAACATATTTAATCTGCAGGGAGACAATCCAGGAAACTATAAGGTCAAATTCTGGTGTCCCAGAAATGCACATGTGAAATGTTTGACTGACCAGCATAAATTATTGGGTAGCCAGATCAGCTGCAAAAATAAAGTAGACGAGGGGGGAAAAAAGGGGGAAAAAAGCAGTATAATGCAAAATTGCGTTGGTCTTTAATTTCATCACCTATAAATGAGAAAATATTGGTTCCCATACTAAAGTTTTATTCTTTGCTTATAAATATTATGTGGAATTTTCGTTGGATATCATAAAACTGAACGATTTCTATCAAACTGTTTTTAAAAGACCTATGCAGATAACACAAATAGAGGCAATAAAGTCGCAAATAGCTTTCCAGGGGAACCAAATGGCGTCTGAAGCGTAGGAAACCTTTTACTATGTTGTATAAGGGGAGGGAGACACACAAAATTGTATAATGCAGTTTTAGGCTGTCTCGGCCTAAGAGATTTAAATTTCTCGCACTGAAGGATGCGAAGAGGAGAATATTGGCAAGTCTCTTGAAAGTTAAATCAGAGTGGAATTGTGAAAGAGTTCTGTGACACCTTGGGGAAAGATGGTTGCAGAAAAGTCTGAATAATCTACACTTTAAAGAGCTGCAAATTACGCAAAATGGTCCGGTTCAACTTTTCATGTTTCTATGTAATTTTTCCCCCCGATTTTGCTCCTTTCCCCCCCTTATGAAAGGTCGTGGGGTGGCTTTTTTCTCCTTGAAAGTGACTCTGAACCCCTGTGTCTTTCCAATCGGTTGTAATGATCTTGAAATTCGAGGCTTTCTTTCTTTTTATTTATTTATACACGAGTCCCATTCCTCGCCTATCCTAAAATCGGCGTTATCTAAGAATTGCCTCCCCCAATAAAATTAATATACACTAAACCAATTTGTCTGAATTGCTACACGACGTTAGAAAATGTCCAGTAAAGAAACGAGGCAAAAGGAAATCACAGAGGTAAAAATTCCATCTCCACTTGTAATAGTAGTTATCGTTTTGGGGTCGTTAAATCAAATGGGGGAAAAGTTAAACCCACCTAAAAGTGAAATAGTTTAAGAAAATGGGAAAGGGGAAATTATCTGTCAAGAAACAAACTTTTTCTTGTAGTCTGCACAGTAAAAAAACCATACCAAAACGGAAAGTTTGTTTTGGAAAATCCAGGTACTAAATATTTGATCAAATACAATTTTGATTTTGTTTGTTATTTCTTTAAGAGGCAAAACAAACCCCCCACCTTCGCACCATTGTCCTGTTTTATTTAAAGATCGATCATATTTATCAAATTTGCCCTTTTTTCTCCCCACGAATACATTTATTTTGCAAGATTTGTGCATATCACACACACGCTATTTTAGCAAAGAAACTTACGACCGTTAACACTGGAAGTGGATTATTTTTAAAGAGGTTGTCTTTTCAGGGTCTCTTTCGCGGGATGCAACGCCTATCCATACTAAGAAAAAAAGGGAAATAAAAAAAGAAAACGGCATTTTGTTGGTATTAAAAAATATGCACACAGGTCTATTTTAAGCCCGCGGAGATCAAAAAGGACCTAAATTAAAGACTGAAACCACCTTGGTGAAACTTTTTAGCATATTTTTACTGATTCCAAATACATAATAAACAACAACAAAACAGAAATCTAAAGATGCATCGATCCCACAATTCCACCCTTTAAAGAACTGTACCCACCCCACCTTTTAAAAGGAACCAAAATCCACTGCAACGTTCGAAGAAAACCCAGACCACAGCAACTAAAATATTTCAAGTTCTGTTACAGAAAAATAGGGTGAGGGGGACAGAACTGGGAATCTTGCTAAGAAGAGAGAGGGGAAGGGAGTGGGGGAGAAAGTTGAATTAGGTTTTTTTGGGGGTCTCTGCCTTTTACTAGAAATTGGATTTATTTTAGCCAAGAGAAGGAAAGAAATGCAAGGCAAAGAAGGTTGGTTGTTTCCTGACCTTTTTATTTGGATTTGACTTTGCTTGTATTTGCGCGTTCGCTTCCCTTTTTTGTTTCCCCCCACTCTGCTGTAGACACGCGTTGGTTCATTGGTAAACAAACTCCCGCAAACCGGGGGGCTTCTCTCCTTTGTTCAAAGTGAAGGTCCCGGGCACCCTACCCGGCAGAGACTGATAGATGTCGCTGTTGCTCTATGCTAGTTTTCTCCGCTCGCAACAACTTGACCCTTGTGACGTCATCGGCGTCTGAATCATCAAGGCCATTTTCAATCCTCATTGGCCTGGCCGTCACGTGGTGGGGGACCAATGCGTGGATAATTATGGGGCTGCTATTTTTCCCTAAAAAAAAGATGTCAGCCCTTGGCTGTAGTATTCCTCTTTAAAATCCCTCCCTGACAATGTCATGTCCCAACAATGTGACTTCTAACTCCTTTTTGATGGACTCGCTGGCCGGTACCTGTAGAGGCGAGAATTATTCCTCTAACCAAGGAATGTATATGCAGCCCGGGAGCGATTTCAGCTGTGGAATGATGAGAAACTGTGGAATTATCCCGTCTCTTTCCAAAAGAGACGAGGTGAATAACGCCAGCCTGTCTCTCAATACCTATCCATCTTACCTTTCTCAGCTAGACACTTGGTGTGACCCCAAAAATACTTACAGAATCGAACAACCTGTTGCAAGACAGCTCCCATCCTGCTCTTTCCCAACCAATGTCAAAGAAGAGAATGTATGCTGCATGTATAACGCTGATAAAAGGGCGAAAAATGCCACAGAGACAGCCCTCTACCCCAATCAAATATCTGATTCTTGCCTAAATGATCATGAAGTCCCTGTTCCTAGCTACTATCGAGCCGGCCAAGGTTATTCCTCTATGGAGAAGACGCCAAACTGCAACAATCCAAATGAGTTTGAGGCAAGTTTTGACTCCAGGGCGAGTCTGAACCCAAGGAGTGAGCGACTGGAGCAACCACAAGCCGTACCACCAGTGGCTAAAGTGAGTTTCCCCGAAAACACAAAAACAGATAATACCCAGAACACATCAACCAACGAAATTAAAACAGAAACAAGCGCCCCAGCTCCAAAAATAAGCCCTTCGGAAGCAGAGAAAGACCTGAATAAAAGCACTGATACCAGCACAGACAATTCTGACAATGAAGCAAAAGGTAAGGGATCATTCATTATCGGTAACTGATTTCGGAAAATGATCAGCAGAATAGTAATGCTAATAATAAGGTGCACTTTGCGCTGCAAACTTCGCCGCCCTTATGTCTGAATTGCTGCAATCGTTTTTAAATTCTTCCTCGAATTAAAAATCACTGAGATAATAGAGCAGTCAAAAATGTGTTAAAACACATCCTCTCGCCATTTAAAGAGGAGGCTTGTGCATGTATTTAGTTAGGTATGTAGCTGCGAGGGACGGTGTATATTTAATAAGATTATGCTGCTTTTAGAAGAGTCTAAAATGGCAATGAGTTTTAAAAAAATCAGTTCAGCCAGACATTTACCTCGCGCTATTTTCTAATTACGTGTTTCATGTGGTCGTGTAAGGCAAATTTTACTCTTTTTACTTGCTCAGCATAAAATGTCTGAGGAGAAAAAGAAAACACGGATTGAGTCTTATTTTCTCTTGCAAACAAACATCTCAGGTCTGAGTTTTATATTGTGTTTCATTTCACTGCCCGTTGAAAAAGCGTTTTCCTGGCGAATTGAGATCTTGTTTGTGAAGGCAAAATTGTTTCTGTGTGTGAGACAGATTTGTGAAGTTTGGGTTTCTACGAGGAGAGACTTCCATTTACCATATTGTATTTTCATTGTAGAGATTTCTTGTGGGTTGAAATGTGTGTTTGTCTTAATATTCAGTTGTCCTGTAGACCTAAATTCAAGATAGACTGTTTTAAAGCATTTATTTGGGGTCGTTAAGTAGAGGTATATGTATGAATGAGTGGAATTCTCTGAAAATTTGGCGTAAAATACGTAGCACAAAATATTAATGGGAGCGGATGGAGATTTAAGCAACTGATTTTATTATTCGACTATGGTGCATGGGTTAAATAGCTTCCGTATCCAATAATTTGTAATATGCTAGAAACGAAGCAGTTTAGTAACTATGTAGTTTTGTATATGCATATACATATACGTGCATATGGTGTGGTGTGTATACTCACATACATCCTCTGTGTATGGGTACCAGAAGAGCATACAGATATTTCATATCCACTGTCGTTCTTGTGAAAGATATCTTCATACAAAATCACCTTTAAAACTAGCCTTTTAACAAAACTAAATATATAGTCCAAAACATTCTTTTCATTTTATTCCTCATCCAATGACATTATTTTATCTGACAGCTGAGTTACAAATACACAAAATACAAAGTCAAGTTTATCAAACTTCTCTTCACAAAGCACTTTCTATTTTCATGTCAAGATATATTTTCGTGGGAGTTAACAGAAAGATTATTTTGGTTTTGAACTATAATTTGGGTGGGGGAAAATAATGATTTCTTCTGCAGTATTGGTGTTAATCAGAATGGGAGTATGTTTAAAGTAATTGATTTCCAAACTTTGCTTTTTCGGAAATTAATATATTGTGAATAGCATTTTAATCGTCAGAACCAGAATGAGGCGGCTTTTGTTTGTTTGTGGTTTTCTTTAAATAAAATTATTTTAAAGCTTAAGTTTTCCTTTTTGTTTAATCAGAATCAAACATTCCCAAGGTGCGATGTTTGAATTCAGTTTAAGAATTTTGGAAAGGTAGAGGCTTAGCGAGAATTTCAAAGGTTCAATGACATGAAAGGCATCTCCAAACTTAAAGGTGGCTTAATTGCAAATACACTCTTTGTTAAGGCATAAGTGGCTAAGTATATTTCTCATTTCCAATGGCAGAATCTTCTGAAACTAGAATGAATATAAAAGTAAGTGGATTATTGTAGTCATAGGACATATCATTTTCTTTTTCAATAGTTAGATATAAATATGTGCGACTACTGATGCCAGAATTTTCCCATGATCAAATTCAAATTCCAAATATTTTATATCTATCTATATATATAGCTATCTATATGTATCTGTATATAGCTATATTTATACATATTTGATATATAGATATAACAAGCACATGCATTTGACTTCATGAAGTGTGTGTGTAAGTGTATGAGAGGGTGTGTGTATATAAGAAATATAATTACAAAGGATAAATATATACACACACTTTATAGAGGCAAGTCCATTTCAGATTGTCTATGTTTACGAAAATTGCACTTGATATTAATGTGCTTCACAGACTCCAACCATCTGACCTCTGTTAGAAGACAGTGCTTCAGTGAGCCAGATATTTCAGACGGTAACAATCAGATTTCACCTTAGATGATGCTTCTGTAGTAAAGCGTATTTGTGTCTGTAGAAAGAAGCAATGGCAGAACAGTTACGGAACTTAGGAAAGTTACACTGTTGATTTTAAGATTTAAAAAAGCCTTAATGTGGTACACGAAAGGCCATGAATAATTTCATAAAATTATATTCTGTTGACATGTCTGACGTGTGGACAGCCCTGAACTCTAGAATAGTGTAAGAGCCGAAAAGAAATTGTATTTCACTATGATATCCGTTACTTGAACTAGTCATAGTTAGTCTGTGAGCTATAACTTAGCCTTGGCTGCGTGGGTCTGATAGATAGGTTCATATAGTTAACGTGGATTTATTCAGAGATTTGGTGATAGTCGGTGGAAACAATTGTACATTTAAAAATGTATATAATGAGTTCTTTAAACCTTAAAATACCTCAAAAATAAAAATAAATTGAGCCATAAGCACAACCCTTTTATTTGTGT
>ML677378.1:3676242-3709041 GCA_007922305.1 Dermatemys mawii
ATTGGCTTTTAGCTCGGCAACAAGAAACTGCCTTAATTACGTCAGTTAGTCTTCATCAAGGGCAGCCGTTTCCGCTACACACGCACGCAGCTTTCCAGCTACCCAAGAACTGGGGTTCAGCAAATTGTTTCCTACAGAACTTTCATTCAGTTGCTAGAGATCCGGCCCTCACACAGAAACGTGGTGGTGGCAAATATGTGGGGGACAGGTTTCCTGAGACTCAGGTCTTTTTACTCCCCCATCCCTCCCTCTTTAGCCCCCCACCCCCGCACTGTCCTCCACTTAGTTATCGCGTTAGATGAATTTTCTCCCCCTTATTGTTTCTGGTCGACATATAATCGAGGAGGACAAAGGATCCTGCCTTTCGAATTCCTATCAAATTATTTAGTTAGCCTGCAGACCGTAACGCCTTGACAAAGCCACACCACGATGATTGGCATGAAGGGACAAAGTCTTACTAATGGCATGATGATTTGATTCCATGTCTCCTTCTGTTATGATCTCTCTTTTCTGTGCCAAAAAAAAAATGGTTCCTGACCTAGCAGTCGTGAACATGAATTGGACCTATGATGCTCTTTGGAGAACTGGCTTGCTGTTAGGGGTGCCTGGAAAGGAAAGAGCTAGTCCAGACTATGTAACAAGCTACTGTTTCCATCTCCTGTATAGCCCTCTCAGTATTCAATCAGATCATGTGTAGCTTATTTTGGTCCTTGAAGGTGCAATGAAGAACAAAGCAGAAAGTGGAACTCAAACTTACCTTCTGCTCTCTCTATATAACAGCAGAAGCATCAGATTTGAAACGTAATAGCCATTTTATGTGCTATAATCAGGGGGTTCCACTTTTAAGAATACATTCTCTTGTGTTGCTCTGATACAAACTGAGGATATGTGTAAAAGCTAAGTAACAGTAGATTAAGAAATTGAGTCGGCTATGCTATATGATTATCATCTTTCTTTGGCAAAGTAAAAGAAGAGATTTTTATCCCCTAAAAAGAAAGCGTATTGGAAAAGTTTGGAAAGTTACATGTACACATCACCTATTTGAAGAAAAAAACAACTCAACCCATCCAGGGTGACACACAAATAATACATGTGTGTGTTTGTGCGTGTGTGTGTTTCCCCCTCAAGAATACCACTGACAGATAGGAAGAAGGAGAAGAAAAAGTAGAAAAAATAATTAGAGGCAAGGTGCTGAGACATTAGAAGTGAATCTTCAGACATTGTGTGTTGTTATTAAAATAGTAATCCCGAGTCCGCGTTGTGTTGACATTATAGAGAAAAAAAACAATTTTGTGATGGGGAAAGTATAATGATAAGACCACTGTGACTGTTTTGGATGAGCAAAATGTCAGGATACATTATTTTTCTTAAATCTGGTGCAGATTTTTGGGGGGAGAAAGGGCATTATATCTTTTTTCTTGTAACATTTCTGTGCTTGCGTCCTACTCTAACTTTATCCCTAACAGTTTCATAACAAACTTTCTGTGCAAACAATACATTTCGATTATAGAAATAGAAAGGTCCCGTCCACCTAGGAGAGAAATTTAATCTGGATATGGTCGCTCAGCTCAGACGAAAAAGCACGTGCAAACAAGTAAATGTATAGTCTTGAACCAACGTTTTTAAAACGTATCGTTTTCCTTTTTCTGCGGTATTAAATATGATCTTTTTTAAGTGTGGAAAGGGCATAATAGCTCTGGATTTGGTTCAAAGCAGTATGGCATGGAGAACGACTATTTTCACAGTCCTTTTGGGTTGGACATTTAGGTTGGTCCAGGTTTGAAAAATTTAAGATGCAAATTGTAAAAAACAAACTAATAAAATCGCCTTCGTGGTACTGTAAATTAATATTTCGACAGGGAAAAGGCCGATTATTGCTCGTTTTAAGTATAATTATTTGACATTAGTGCTGTGATAATTGAATGATTTAGAGAATTCATTATATATGTATAATTTTGCCTTTTCTGTAGTAACAATTTTCAAATGTTTATCCCTTTCTTCTAACAGCATGTACAAGAAAAATATCTATTCTATAGATATTAAGATTGATTTTATACCAAAGACTACATCCCTGTAGAGAGATAGAAGCCTGAAGTTAATATATGTTTAGCAACACAACTCCAGAAATTCAATAAAAGTTAAAACCTCCCCTACTGTTTTTTTAATTATGATATTAGATCAGAAGGCATGAGGATGGGAATTTATTGGATTTAACAATTTTGTGTAAATTTTCCTTATTTTTATGTAAAAAACATGGGTAGTCAAAAAGACACCACGCTGTTCGCGTTCATCTCACTTCATATAATTTTGCTTGCTTTGTTACTAAACATGCACGCATTTTCTGATGCTGTTGTTATCAGGGTAAAATATTAGCAATATTACTATATGCTCGATTGTATCATTTTTCTTGCCTATGTTTATATAATGTTCTTTCCCCAGCAGGTGTAATTTTAAAACCTGAAGGCTTTGTCTGTGTCTCTACGGGTTCCTACATTATTTTATTCTTTGCTGCTTCTGGTGATTTTGTGGTGCTTTAAGAAAATACCTCCTGGGGAAGCAAAAAATATTTAGAAGTTAGTAGGAGCTTGTAAATTCGTAACAGGAAGGCTACGGTTTGGTTATGGGCTCCTCCATTTTGCTGCAGTTCCAGAAGTGCAGATATATATTTTTCATCCCTCCTTGTTTCAGTTAACTGTTTGTCTCGCCTGAGCTTGGGAAATTGTATTGAAAGCTTATCTTTCACTAAGATACGTGCCTATGGTATGTTTGAAAAATCAACTGGAGCGGGCTGGCTAGAATTTTCTAAATAACCACCAAACCTCTCTGTTAAAGGCTGTGTGCTTAGGGGTCTTGGATTCTCACACAGTCACCATGTTATTTAACTAACTCTTAGGGTGTGCAGATGATCTTTACAAATGATTAACAGAATCAAATCAAGGCTATGAGTGTGAGGAGGGTGAGGAGGGGACAATATGTGATGGTTGATTTATTTTTAAAGAAAGTTCGCTCTGTTGTAGACCAAGACAGGTTAAGAGGTAGGTTGGTATGGTCAAGGCAGGTATAATTAAACAAGGCCCAGAGCTCCTGTGGTTTATATTCAGATGCAAGCCATCGCCTTTAGCTGATACACCCCCCTTTTTAATAAATAGAGTGAAGTTATTGTCCCGTTTGTCTGCAAGATTGCCATCCTAACACCTTGGATTTTCCTTCATTCTAGCTGGAGTACAACTGTGTAGCCTAAACCATAGAATTTGCAGACAAAAGTTGCTGCTTAGAACTATAGTTATTTATGCTAATTACAGGGTGTCTGACAGAAACATAATAAATGTAGAGGCAGACGTATAGAAATATGTTTCTTCAGGCAGTTTACAGTTTTACTCTTTGGGTTCAGGCTTGTTTTCCTGCTGTTCTTTTAATTTACTTCCTTTTTGAAATGTTCCCCCTCCCCTTTTGTTGACCTGTACTTCATATCACACCCCAAACCAAGATAACCTAATATGCCTTGGAGATTAGCATTTAGTGTAATTTAAAGATTTTTTTCCCCTTCGATTGCTCTAGACAAGCTTCCATCTGTGAATGTTTTTAATGGGATTCGTCTAGTGGAAACCTGAAATTTTGGAAAGACACCATAACACAGTGAAATAAATTGGTCCTGGGCTTTAATTGCACTTCGGAATTTATTGTCCATTACCCCCACCTTCTGACACTAAGGAGTCTGGAATCCAAAGTCATAACTTCTAACAAAATTCTTAGCAACAAAGCAGTTTGTGTGTGTGTGTGTGTGTAGTTTTTAAACAGGTAAAAACTTCTCTAGAGTAATTTTTAAACTGAATGTTCATTTATTTACCTGTTCCCCCTTCCCTTCATTTTGGGTTCATTTTAAATATGATGTTCATATAAAGGTACCTTTAGATAAGTCTCATCAGTAAGATGTTGTTTTGAAGATCCTTTCTGTCCAACATCTTAAAAAAACCCGGAAGAAATATGATATGAAAGTAGCCAAAGAAATCTGGAAAACAAAACAACAGCCAGCTGGATTGCTATGGGATCCACCAGTAATAGTTTGCTGAAATTGGCCTGTCCTTTTCATTGATTGGCTTTAAAAAGATAAACTGGAAAAATAAAAGACATGTAGGAGATCAGGAGATATTTTCTCCTGACTTCAGACAGTCTGCTCTACATTCATGCAATCCAATCCATTGTGTACTTTTTTTTTCATAAGAGAAAGGGGGAGGGTGTAAAAGAACAAAAGAAAGAAAGAAAAAAAATTGGGGAGGCAGAGGAAAGGCGAAAAAAATGAAAGGCCAGGAAAAAATATAACAAGAGAAAGAGATGCGTGGTGGGGGATGAACTTTGTTCTGTTTAGGGATGAAAATCAAAGCGATATTCACTGCTCGTGTGTAGATTTGTGCTGTCTGTATGGTTAGTTTCGTTTTGTTTATGAAGAGATAACACAGCACGGCTTCAGATTGCTCCGACGCAGGTTTTTGTGTGTGTGTGTGTGTATCTCACTCTGCGTGTGTATGCGTGCAGGGGTTAACGAGAAGGGAAAAGTAGATTATTAATACGAACTTGACAGTGTTAATTGAACCAAGTGGAAGCAGGGAATGCTTTTTTGGAGTCGCTGTTTGTCTGCCTGTCAAGGGTGGAGTGCAGTCTGCTAATCCCAAGGCCCTCACTGGAGTTTGTCGATCAAACCCCTTCTTGAATGTCTTCCTCTGGTAGCCAGTAACCTATAGAGAGTTGCTTTTGCTATTTATAAAGAGCGCCGCTTTCATCTTCCACACAGCTTCAGAGTGCAAATCCGGACAGCTGCAGGGGAGCCCCTGTATGGAGAGCTGCCTGGTGCTCTTCAGGCCTTGAATTGCCACAAGGAGGTGGTGGGATTTAGTGCATTTATTTAATTATTTATTTAATCCAAACTGCGGTGGGACTCCAGATCAGCCTTTGGTACCGCTAGTTTGTAAAGTGGTTTTCTTTCTTTTTTCTTTTTTTTTTTTTTTTAAAGAAATGTAGTGTCACAGAGCTGAAAAGATCCGGCCCTGGGCTTTTTCTGCATCTCCTTGAAATCAGGGAAAGATGATCAAAGCGAAAACTGCAAGCTTGAGGGAATAAAAGTCTGCAGTGATGTGCAGTCAAAACAGAGGAGGAATGGATTTCTGCAAACTGCACACGCTTGTCTGGGGCACACACGGGACCAAAGTGACTGGAAATAATTTCGCTCCAAAAGGTGTCAAAACTAAATGTGTCAAGACAGTGATCTATAAAATAAACAATGGCGTTCGCTTTTTTTTTAACGTCACGGTTACAAATCTATATGACTTTTGTTCTATTCCCTTCCCCCCACAATTTGATATAGTTTATATTTTGCAGTGATGTGTTGGTTTTGTTAAATGCAAAGAAGTTTTTGCTTTCAGAATAATGGGGAGTGGAGGAGGAAGAGATATTAGACAGTCTACATGAGAAATGATAGTTCAACATCATTTCAGTAGAGGTAATCTTCCATTAAACAAGTAGCGAAACATTTATGGAAACAGAATCATATGTGTTCAGAGTCTCTCTAAAACGCTCACAAATGTTGCAAAATAACCTTGCTGGTATTGATTGTGTAGCAAACCAGAATTTAATTCTAAGGTTCACCTCCGGGTTGGAAAGACTACTCCATAAAAGAAATATACTTCAAAATATGCATTTAGTTGCTCTGCATTGCGACTCGACTTTATCCATGAAACCTTACGCTTATCCACGTAGAAGGTTTGATGTAGATAGAAACATAAACATAGAGAAACATATTTTACTTCGCTGCAGCCTCAGAGTTCTGTTATGCAATTACACAGCTAAATGTTCTGATACTATGATGCTAAGCCACGTTTTAATTTTACTTTAAGATGAGTTGCCTCTCTCTGGGTTCTGAACTGGGTAATTTCTCAAAGCATGCTGCTCCTTGAATAAAATAGGCTGGTATTGCAAACGTTATGATATTTTTTAAAAAAATCCTAGGCAGCCTTATGGAGAGTAAACAATTCTATTTAATGAAAGTTTCCGTGTAAATAAAAGAAATCTTGGCCAGCAATGATTTCCTTTGTGTAGCACCAAAAATGCACCATTCACAACTAAATTAGTGACCTTGTCTGCTTGTGTTAAGGTTACAAGAACTGATTTTACTTATTTAAACCCTATGTTCTTATAATCCCTGCTCGTTATGGATTTCATATCTTCTATATTTTGCCATTTTTCCCTGTACTTTTTTTCCCACTAGTCCTCCTTTGCATTCACTGTTCTTCTTTATCTGACCCTCTGTACATAAAGCCCTCGCTTTCTCTCTTTCTGCATATATGTCCAGAGACAACCATTCTTTTCTAAGGCTCCATTTACAATAATTCATCCCTGTACCAAAAACAAGATTCCTTTACACCTCCACGTTTTTACATTTACACCATTTTAGCCATCTTACATAGTGAGTATTTAACAAAAATGAAAATAGAGCAAGAATTATGAGTATAATGTTTTCCCTCATGAACATAAAAAGAACCGTCACTGGAGACTTTTGATTGACAAATAAATTGAACTCAATAGAGGCCAAAGGGGACATTATACTCCTATAGGAATATTTCCCTTTAAGGACTCACATAAAGCATAGGATCTAAAACGAAATGAGAATAAATTCTGAGAGGGAACGAGATGATGATTTCTGATTTCATAGCCTCTGTCCGAATTTGGATTTTCATACACACACAGAGATCAATTTCTCTTTAAAGTAGTCCCTTGATAGAATTAAATACATTTCTAACAGGAACTAGGACAGACTTGTGCATATTTATTAAGAACTTTGGAATTAAGGTGCAGTCTTAATCTTTTCTCAGCTGCATCATGGGCTGCAAGTTTCTAGGAGCTGGGGAGCATTTTTAGCAACATCATATATTAATTCATATTTAGGCATGTATCTGTAGCCATCTGCTTTTTCTTCATGCTCTCATTTCCTATGTTACCTACTGGGAGGGAAAAACATTCATGTCATGTGTGTTCACGGGACTTACATACACTGTCCATAATGTATATCACTGGTGCATGCTGCATCACTAACGGGCATATGCCCCTGTCTTTCTCTCTTTATCTCTCCTTGTCTATCTGTCTCGCTGTGCGAGAAACCACCATAACCTTCTGAGCCACCACTTTTCTTGTTCTTGCAAAATTTTGAGCGTTCACTTCATCCCACTCCAGTTACTATGAAATTCGGAGTGATGAATTGACCTTCACAGCACTAGATAATCCACATTTAGTTTCTTTTTTAAAAAAAACCTGCTTACTCTGGGTAGGTTATTTTTTTCCTTCTCTTCCAGAGAAATCCACTAACTCCATTCTTCCAGAATCCAATGGGCGTGATCAATTTACCTACCTGCCTTTCTCTACAAAGGGAAGGTTATTTCTTTCAAAATGCAGCCGAATTTTAAGAAATAAAACCGAAAAAAACAGAACCAAAACTATTTCAATCGATTTGATAAAAAAAAAGTTTCCATACATTAAAATTACAATAAGTGTCAAGTGTACATTGTTGCTTTCTGTAAATATCCAGAAGGTTTCCCCATTCCCAGTTACGCCTTATAGCTGAAACTCACTCTTACAGTTTTATTTAATGAAAGACACATTTATGAACAATCAAATGATCCTCGTAAAATTTTTATTGAAGGACATAAAAACATCCACGGCTACTAGCCGAATAATTCAGAGAGAGTCTGCAAAAGCTGTCTTTTTGGGGGGCGGGGGGGTGGTGGTTTCCCACTCATGTTTTACAAGGTTATCCTTTCTACTCCAGGAGACAGTTATTAAAAAATAGATCTGCATGGGATCAACAGATTTCTTGCCCTAAAGCAGGTTTGACGACTATACTTTCCTGTAACAGATGACAAAAAGTCCATTTATTTTTAGGCTAAAAGAGCCTAAAATCAGATCCTTCCTTGGGTGGTGCTGAAGTATGATGGGAAGCACACCTTGAACCAGTCTCTTTTTACTGATATTCAATTTAATGTATCCATTATAGAATACAAGCTGCAGAAGCAAAGGACAGACAGAGACAAATTACGTCAAGAAATAGTTCCTGGGATACCTTACACACATACCTTATAGGCTCACTAGCAGGAGAGCTTTTTATGCCAGACATAGCCACTTCTGGCTAATGAAATGCAAGAGGCATTGCTTCTAATATCTGCATTATTTCAAGAGTTTTATGAAAAGCCAGGTCACATAGACTCTATTTAAAAAAAAAAAAAGACCTGCGGATTGATCCACACTGTATTTTTGGGTAAATACAATCACGTGAGAGCTGAGAGCCAATAGCAAACTGGGAAAGGCTGAAAAAATAATTACCTGCCCTGATTGTTCTATGAGAAGATAAAAAGTACACATACAGTTCATACAATAATCTTATGAATGTAAAAGAGGGGGGAACATGTCGGCTTCTGGTCCCATAAGCAACTATTATGTAGATTCCTTGATAAGTCATGAAAATGAAGAGCTTTTGGCATCAAGGTTCCCAGCCACTGGCTCTCACCCTGCAGCAGCTAGACCTTCAGGATTAGTACCGGACTGTGCCGATTTTCCATCCTGCAGTTTTGCCCCTAAACCGGCCGTTTTTACTACTTCATGGGCTCCCGTGCATTCTCAGTCTTCTGTGGTTTACCATCCGTATACCCACCAGCCTCACATTGGGACTGACACCAGGTATATGCGCACTTGGTTGGAACCCATCTCAGGCGCTGTGTCCTTCCCGGGCTTCCCACCCAGCAGCAGGCATTACGGGCTCAAGCCGGACGCTTTCCCCGGCCGAAGGGCGGAATGTGGCCCGGTGGACGGGCGTAGTTATCCGGATTACATGTACGGATCCCCGGGTGATCTCAGAGACCGACCTCCGCAGACTATACCCTCTCCGGAATCGGAGGCAGTCGCTTCGAGCAAACACAAAGAAGAAAAGAACGAATTAGACCCTAGTAAGTTGAAGTCATTCTTGTTTACAACCGGGGAGGCATTACAACCTCTTGTACAGTACTCAATAAAATGAAATTACCTTCGAGGGCCCTGTCCTAAAACTCCAGATATACAGGAAGACCCGGGTTTAAACCCCCCGCCCTAGTCTAACCCCTGGACAAAGTAGTTTCATTTCCATTTTATTTAAAAACGAGAGGGGGGAATCTGTTTGTTTCTTTGATAAAATTTTCATAACCAGAACTCCTGCCTCTCAGATATTTCCACTACCAATCCAGAAGAGTCCCTTCTAGTTCAGAGTTAATTCAGGGATTTGGGTGTGTGGGGAGGGGAGAGAAACACCCAGGGATAAAGAGAGAGGTATAGACATGTCTTTAAAAATACCCCCCTATGTAGTTATTCATAAAATACTCCAAACATGTGGGAATAAATGGGAAGGTGGGTTGCCCTGAGGAAAGTGTTAAGGAGTGTGGATTATGGGAGGTAAAGGCATAAAGAATCTACGGGGGATAGATAAAGGCGAAAAACAGGTTTAGGCAGGATATTGGACCGAACACTTGGGGGAAAAGCCCCTCTTCTTTTAGAGCAAAAAAACTTGAGCACCGCAGGGGACCTGATTAGCCAGACGCCCCTTGCAGCATTACAAAATGTTACCGGTCTTTTCTACGCTAAAAATGTTCATCTCAGAACGACCATGTGCCTCTGAAATGCAGATAGTTGTTTCTGACAGCACAGTGTGTGCAGAAAGGCAACGCACTGAGAGCAAAATAAAGTGTGATTTTAAATCTGGTGGAACGTCCATTTGTGTCTGTGTGAGTGTTTATGCATGTACACACACGTGCGGGCACACACACACACACACACGCACATACACAAGCATGTCATGTGTTTATTAAGACTTCTGGCCTAACAATCTCATGAAATGGTGATTTATAAATTATAAATGGTGAATCTGTGGGTGTCGGTGTAACCCCGTGTGTATCTCCGTATGTATGCATACACAGGGATAAGTATCCATATGTGACTATACAAAGTGGGTCTGTGATAATACAAGTAGTAGGATCAGGGAAAACATTCTCCTTTTCTGGTCGATGGCTTTGTAAAAAGCCTATAGTTGGATCAAGGAGATGATTCTAACGATAAAATAGTGTAATTTTTTCGTTTTAACGAAGTGGGGATGATAGGGTAGCAGAGAGAAATGTCTTTTAGGCTTGAAGAATGTTTTTTTTGAGCCAATGGATTTATTCTGTGGCATCCTCCAGATATTAAAAAAAAAAGCTAGTCATTCCAGGACTGGTATGGTCATAGAGAAGGTATTGGAGAGCAGGGGTTGTAAAGAGAGTTTATGGGCCTATAAAATGGTGGGAATTTTTACTTTTTATGACTATGTTCTTGGATTACTCCTTGTAGGGGATGATTATTATTTTAAACCCATTGCTCGGTTTTATTTACTGAAACTTTTATCTGGGAGCAATAGTAAAAGGAAAGGAAATGGCCCCCCTCCAAAAATAAGCACATTAATGCCTTCTGAGGGTCACTTGAAAAAATATTTACCTGCTATTTCCAAATTAAACACGTTTATTTTAGAAAAATAACAATCTGGGTGTGAGAAGAGGGGAAGCCAGCTGTTGAAATTAATGATTTTTTTTTTTGTAAAAAAAATCTTCTTTCCCAGGCAATCCGGTCGCAAATTGGATTCACGCACGTTCCACAAGGAAGAAAAGGTGCCCTTATACAAAGTATCAGACCCTGGAACTGGAAAAAGAGTTTTTATTCAATATGTATCTCACACGGGACCGGAGGTACGAAGTAGCCAGAGTGCTTAATCTCACTGAACGCCAAGTCAAAATCTGGTTTCAGAACAGGAGAATGAAAATGAAGAAAATGAATAAAGAAAAAACCGATAAAGAACAGCAATAAAGTTGGCAAAGTCAAATCAATGCAAGAGAAAGGAGGAGTGGGGAGGGAGGAAGGAAAAGCTGTTTCTTTGGTTCGAAATGTTTCTGACTTTGAATGTGCTGATCCGTGTTTAGAGTTAGTTAAACACAGCCAAACGTTTGGGAGCACCGTGCTTTTATAAAATGCAACTAAAATAAAATGAGGTTTTTTTTGTTCTTTTCGGAAAACAGAAAAAGAAAAGTACTTGAATTTTTGTTTTTAGTATTTTATTTCGTAAGTTAAACTTCTCCAGTGTTTTATTTTTTTAATTTCATGACTTTGTGAGTGCATATTTTGTACAAAAGAAAACAAGAAAAAAGTCTCCAAATGTTCTGTCATAGTGTTGGTCTGGTGTACTTATTTGTGTATTTTATTCCTGTCTCAGACCCGTTCTGTAATATTGTTATGTTTGCTATAGTAGAACAGCTCTATGTAAATATATACTTAACGTTACAAAAAGAAAAAAAACTCCTTATCATGCAGGTGTCTTTTATTTAAACTCCACTTGAGAAACAGTCAGGGTTTATTTTTCAAGAGTATTCAAAACTACGGTGGGATTCTTAAAGGAGACATCTTCCTTGCACCAGTGAATTTAGCCCTGGTAAAAATCACAGTCTGTTGAAATGGAATTTGAAATATACCTTATTACAGGAAGCCAATGGAGATGAGTAGAAAGAAAGGACGTTGCTTCCTCTCACAACATTTTGTGTTTAATAGTATAATCATAAAATGCGTTTAGGTAAGGGTTATACGTGCCATAAATTTTTAGGTTTGGATAATTAATTGTAGTAATTTATGACCCCAGGCAATCGAAGTATATGTAAAAGATTAAATATGTATGCTGGAAAAGCGCGCTGACGGCAACATTCCTGTTTGACATCCGCCTATATTGCAACTCTTCTGCATTATCAATGGGATGCCAAGGCTTGTAGGTTTCTTCAGCTTCTTGCATCTCAGAAGACGTTTACGTTGCAAAGGAAAATCGAATCGATTTGGGTGGGATGTTAAAAAAAGAATAAGAAAAAAAAGAGAACAAGGAAATGTGCGTCGGGGAGAGAAATTTTCGGTGTAAATGAAATACCTTTCCCCCCCCCCCCCCTCATCTTCCCGCCTCCCTTTCTTTCTGGACAGAGGTCTGGATTGTCTGCTGTGGTAGGTAGAGACCAATTCCATCAGTCTAAAATGGGTAGCAAGTTTCTGTTGTTGTAGTGGTTCGTGACACTTTTAAGTGGCGCAGATGGGCGAGGACCGGTTGTCACAATACATTTTTAGCTTGAGGTATACATTGATGGCTGTTCAGAGGCTGCTCAGTCAGATATAAGAGGGGGAGAGAAAGTATTAAAAAACAGATCAGCGGGGGATGCTTAATCATCAAAACTTGTTCTAAGGTGCCTTTTTTAAAGAAATGAAGAGAGCAAGGTTCTAATATTTCTAATCAAAAGCAGAGTGAGGTAGTAGGACGTGCTTGTCGTCTTGGCCTCTCAGCCTTCTCGAAATAAAAAAAACCTAGAGGCCATTACCCATTGATCTTATCAAATATTGCCCTTTAATATTTCTTTCTTAACGTTTTGAGGTTTCCCCCCTTAACTGATTTGTATTCTCGCTTTTATGACACTGTGGCTTTTTTAAGGTGATGTGGGTCCGCCACAGTACCTCAGCATGAGGAGCATCTTGGCAACAGAGGAAGCTAAAAGCTCAGTTCATTCAGCGCCCCAGTCCCCTGCTCTTCCTGACTGAAACGTCGTCAGGAGCCCACTGAAATTGGCAGGTTAAAAGGCATTTTAGCAGCGCCAAGAATCATGGGCAACAAAACAAAACAAAACAAAATTTAAAAAAACCAAAAAACCCAAACAAAAAATACCCCTCAACCTACCAAAAAAAGCTCCACATCACAACAGCAACCAAAACTGAATCCAACGCAACCCAACCCAAAATAGTCCTGTCATTTCGTCTATTTTTCCCCTTTCTCCTCCCCTTCTAAATCCGTCCGCGTGAACTGGATAAAAAAACAAACAACCAAAAACCCCACTGTTCAGATTTCAACATGGATTGGGCCCCTCACATTTGCAAAGAAGAAAGTCCCCCTCCTTGGATGGGAAAAGCTCCCACTTTGGATGGGACTTTTAATTCAACTCGGGGCCCACCTCTCTGATGACTATGGAATGAAACGCTTTTATTAACGTTGAAAAGAAATGATCCAGGCGTCTCAGTTCTGAACCCCCCACCCTCCTCATTCAACCAGATCTCCTTTCCAAAGAGACCATAGGTCGCTTACCCTCCCCCCAGCCCATCCTGCAGTCTTTACTCCGGCACAAGTCCCACTGGAGCCTATGGGCACGAAGGGATATGGCCTCTTTTGTCTCCGTCGAGGGTTTTCTTTTGTTGGGGATGGGCTGTTTTGTTTTAAATCCTGCTGCAGTTGCAGTTCATGTGCAAGGCTCTTCACTGCAGAGTTGCCCCATAATTTTAAGTGTCATTTGGCTGTTGGGGAGTGATAGTGGGGAATAATAACGGAGCAGTCATTGAAATGCTCTGCAATTGGAGAGTCTTAGCCTTTCGATAAGAAAAAGAAAAGATGTGACGTGACTTTCAAAAGGGGGGGCACATTTTCAAAGCCTTGCGGTGAGTATTGCTGGTCATGAATGTAACAATAATACTCAAACGGAGGATCTTCCTAGGGCATACGGTTTACATCTCTGTGTATGTATTTTCCTGGTTCATTTAAAAATGGCCCTTTTGTAACGCACACAAAAAAGACAGGATACTACAGCTTTGAAAGCTGTCCATAGGTACATTTCCGCAGGGGGGGGAAAAAGCCAGTTTTACAACTCTGTTTGTCTCACTGCTATGTGTGCTGAATAGAATTGAACAAAACAGGACCACAGAACTGGCTAGACGTCTGGGTTTAATTGTTTTATGGTTTAAATAAGGTGGGTGCTTTTCTCTTTGAAACCGGATTATTGGAATGTTTTGTCTACAAACTACAAACAACAGACCCCCTTGGCTCAGGAGGGAAAAATACCACCCTAAATTAAAACTGATAAAAGCGCTGAAGGTTGAAGGGGTGATGGTACGCTGCTGCGTTTGTTTGTCGGTGTGTATACACGTCGTGCTTTTTATGAGTTCCTCAGCAGAAAAAGAAGAAACAGAAATAATTTGGGCAAAAATGCTACCCTTTCGTTTATGAAGAAACAGTCCTTAGCTCATTATATTTCTAAGGCGTCCTATCAAGCTTGCTGACAAATCAGTAATTCGTGTAATTATTGGTTATAAAATGCCTTCTGATAAGCTCTGGATACGCGCAGCCACTTCACAATTTAGTAAATTATACAGTTTTCTTTGGCTTTCTTTTAGATTTAATCTGATTTAGATGCTTGAAGAAAACCCTCCTTTTCCATTTTGACAGAAGGGAATTCTCTCTTTCTCTCTCTCTCTCACTCGCCCTCGGGTAAAGAAAACGCAAGATGGCGCTGTTGTTCAATATTAGAAGTCGTTTGGCCCATTAAGTTACAACGCATCCTATTACACCTTTAGGCCTCTAAAAGGTTGTAAGAAAAACAAATCAAAACAAATATGTATGAATTCCCTCACCTATGACTTGTAAATTAGCGTATAATGTGTATCGGAAAAGCAAACACATTAGAAACTGTCAAGATGGTAGCAAAGCTCTGGTTCTTAGGTAGAATAGTCTTTCAATAAATAGATTTTTTTAAAAAAAATCAGTTAATTATATGTGATGAGACACAGAGCCCCTCAGTCCAGCATCAGCTAGTAAATATATAAAATGCTTGCGGAGAAAGCTGTTTTGTTGAAATCTTTTTTCTTTATTAGAGCCAACACAAGTTACATCTTTTCAATAATATGTTTCCGGGGGAAAAAAATTAAGCCGTAACATTTTTTTGATAATATGATCAAAATATTAAAAATAACTAGCACCCATGACAAATACAATAAAAAAATCTAACTCTACAATACAGACAAATTTATAAAGCTACATTCCGAAGCGTTCCGGCAGACACCCCCCCCCACCCGCAAAAATAAATTGTAGACAAAGAACAGCACTTTTCCCTGGACTGTAAATGTCAAGATTTTTTTAAGAAGATCTGAGAGTTGCACATAACTGATTCAATGAAAGTGCTTTTTGCATGCACCTTGGACGTAAACATTTATTGTTAAGCCCCACAGGGCTCGATGAATAGTCTGCATTCTTCAGTGTATCTTTAGGTATCATACACATGCATATTCGGCTAAAAATGCAGCTAATGTTTCAGTCACATAATTTAATTTCAAGAAGGGACGATGTGAATTCTCAATCACTAAATATAAATCCACCGCTAGGTATAAAATGTTTAGTTATTTGGTATTTAAAAGTAGGAATTACGTTGGTCATATCCCTGTAAAATGGTCTCATTGACTATTAGCTGCTAATTAAGGCTTTTATATCCCCACGTGCTTATTTCCCCCTTTAAATTGTTTTTAGGGGTTTAATGAAACATCACATTTTCTCATGTAAAATTCGACGTGCTAATTCTATCCTGTTTATAATTATTTTTAATTTGTGGAAAATATTTGCTCGCCGTACACGTATCTTTTCATTTCAGTGATAACCTACGACATGGTTGGAAAATGGCTCTCCGTATATATATATATGTATAATTGAGGGGAAAAACATATTCCTATTTGTGAAGGTTTTTGAAAGAGAAAATACAATCATTTGTCTTATTTGGGAACACCTACTAGACATAGGAAAGGATTGTTTTGTTTTCTCCCTCCTGAAAAGATGTTACTTAAAAAAAGAATACACCTAACTAAATGACAGCCTCGCCAGATATTTTAACTAGTTCATGCCACTAAAATGAAGAATTGGAACCCTGGAAATACCTTCGCAAGTTTGCGTTAAAATGTATTTCACTCTTCCACACTTCAGAACAGTTGGCATTTCTTAGGTCTTTTCTGAAATTAATTAACTTGCATTTTCAGAAAGAACATAGGGGGGAAATTTGAAGCGATCGCTGGAAATATGTGAAGGGAAAACGCTGACAGTTAATATCACTCCTTAATTTATAGACGTGACTTTGATTTTTTCACTTTTAAAAAGCTGCAGTACAGCACAGGAAAGATTAATTTGCAATCCTTTTTTCCCCTCAAAATTTTAAGAGGAAGACTGCTGCCTTATGCTTTATTTAATGGTCTGAGTTCCTTAATGCTGTCATAAAATGAAGTGTCTCAAGTGAAAGATTTCAATGAATGGTCATTCATAGTGAAGAGAAACTAGAGAGGGAAATAGGTGCTTTAACAGCATCTGGAAAATTAAAACATGGAAACAACTGTGATTTAGAAACATGTCGATTTTTAAAGGCAACCCTAACCACACAAAGACACACACACACAAACAGAGACACCCATACAAAAGAGAGTTCATACTTTCTGCCTCATTTTTCCTCTCATTCTGCAAAAGTAGCTTTCTTAGATGGATTGTTTACATTATTTTCTTGAAATGATGCTTCCCTGTTATTTTCAGCGCTGGGTTTTCAATGGTTGGTCCAAAAGAAAGAGGAAAAAAAATCCCAGACTATTTATTTATTTATTTATTTATTTATTTTTTAAATAGGACAACAATAACCGATCAATCAAACCAACTGCCTCCTACAGGGGCAGCTTCTCTTTTTGTTCTGTTTGTTTGTTCCGTTTCGATTTTTCAACAACTACAACAAACAACAACAAAAAATAGGAAGAAAGAGATGCCACGAGCCGAACAGGGTGCCGACCCAGACCCCCACAGACGTAGTGTCAGAAGAAGAAGAGACGAAAACCTCGCTGTAAATGCCTAACCAACACTCGGTTGATTTCCTGTTTGTCTTTAAACCCCATCAAACTAGCGCCACGAAAATAATATTTCTATTGACACCGAATTGGTCTGGCTGGCGTTTCTTTTACCTGTTGAGGTTACCTAAATTGACCTCACTGGCGCATGTATTTGCTGAGATAAGTGAAGAGGCTCGCTTGTAAAAAGCACCTAAGGATATTAATGCGCACCTTTCATAACCCTCCTTCATTCATTAGATATGTTTTTCCCCCCTTCCCTTCTGAAGGCTGGTTTTTCCACGTACCCTTCACCCCCTTCAAGACCCCCCAAATCCTTGTCATTTTCTTTCTAGCCTGTCTTGGTGTGGAAGAGTGATGAGTACAAATCGCGTGTGAAAGCGCCACACCATCGGGATTTTGAGGAATTTGCCTATGGTGTTAAAGGGAAGGAGCAACTTACAGACAAACTGAGAGAGAGCTCTACCTACCGACAGATACAAGAGAAGTCAAGAGCATTAAGAGGCATAAAGCAGCCGTATACACACTCAGGCACTATGAAACGTCTTTGAGAGCTCATTAAAAAAAAAAGCCACTAAACTCAGGACTTTGTACAGTCCAGGGAGAGCCTAGCACTAATCTCTTAGAATTAAAGACTTTTTTTTTTCATGCGAGAGTCATGAGTTCCTACTTTGTAAATCCTCTTTTTTCCAAGTACAAAGGCGGTGAATCGCTGGAACCAACTTACTACGACTGCAGATTTCCACAAAGTGTAAGCAGGAGCCATGCTCTGGTTTATGGTCCGGGCGCTACCGCTCCCAGCTTCCAACACCCTTCACACCATGTCCAAGAGTTTTTCCACCACGGAACCTCCAGCATCTCTAACTCTGGATACCAGCAAAACCCATGCGCCTTGGCGTGTCACGGAGACGCGTCTAAATTCTATGGATATGAAGCTCTACCAAGGCAGTCGCTTTATGGTGCCCAGCAAGAGGCGACCGTTGTACAATATCCTGACTGTAAATCGTCTTCCAACAGTAACTCTAGCGAGGGACAAGGCCATTTAAATCAAAATTCGTCTCCCAGTCTCATGTTCCCATGGATGAGACCACACGGTTAGGACATTTTTTTCTCTCCTCCTTTAACTGTTTTTTCTTTATTTTATATCTTTATATATATATATATATATGTCTATATATGAAAAAAAGATAGACATAGCTGTAAAGTCTGAAAGAAATGAGCAGTTTTGTAATAATATTTCTTCTTCCTAGGAAGTCCTTTGAAATCAAACAAGCCAGCAGTTACTAGAGAGACAGCAAGGTGATACTGTGCAAAGGTTTTAAATCACAATAAAGTAAAACTTGTTTTTTATTGCTTGCCTTGAGGATAGGCAATAAGATACAGCTCCCACGAGGTTATTTGCATGTTGATAATACACTGCTCTTTAAAATGTCACATAGCCTTTCTTAACCGCTTGGCGACTTAGGCTAAAAGGTAGGAACTTGAATAAGGGAATTACCCATACTTTACATATGCATGTTTATCTATATATGTAAAGCATTACACATATATGCATATATGTAAAGTATGTCTCTCTATATCTCTATATATCTATATCTATACATATCTATATCTATATATCTATATATATATATATATCTATATCTATATATATCTATATATATCTATATATATAATTAAATAAAAGTTAAACTTAAAGGGGAACTTAGTTCAGAGCTGATGGGGTGGAGGGAACATTCTGCTGTCCTGGACAAGAAAAGATAAGGAGAGAAAGGAAAATGGACTTAACATAACTTTGATGAAGTAAACTGCAACCATTCCTCATTTGCACAGAATCCTAAATACCTCAAAGTGCAAGTTTCTCTCTCCCTCCCTGCCCAGCCTCAAGGTTGCATATAATGGTTGTTAATTCAAAACATATGAAGGTTAGACTACCGATTTCTAATTTTAAAGGACAATCAAAGAAATAAAGTTTCCCTCAGCCCCCAAGAAGACCCACTTGCATTATAAACTCTTTTAGGCTTTGGCCCAGAAAAAGCTTAAATTAGACATAAAGTGGGAAAACGTTATTTATCAAAGCTTTGATTTACAGGTAAACAGATGTCATAATTTCTAGCTACAAGATATTTTAGCAAATCTATGATTTTTTCTCACCGAGTAAGCACTATGGAGAAGGGAGTGTAAGGAGACAGATTCAGATACAGAAGCCCTTTTTCTGTTGTTGTTGTGAATGTCTATTTATGTAGCTGTTTTCAATACACTTATTGTGTATGTATATACATATACACATTTACACATCTCTATATGTGTATACACACACACACACACACACATACATGGATAATACAAACACACAAGAGAGAGGCAGTTTATCCAACAAAAATGCAGGTCCTCAGGGCTCAAAAATATTAGGAAGCTGTGAACATACATTTAGTGAGCTACATTTGCAAAAGGAAACCATAGTTAGACATTTTGCAGAAGAGGAGTGGGCTGGGGGAGGTTGGATGAATAATAATAATATTTTTTTTTTAAAAAAAATTAAATAGCTTGTTTCATTTGATTTAACACCACAGCTAAGATCCATCAAATTTCAGGAAGCTGGGAGGATATATTTTGTGAATTACATTTGCAAAGGGAAACAAGAGGTGAATATTTTGTAGAAGAAGGGTCTGGGGTGGGAGAGAGCATGGTTAGGGTTTATTATTGTTATTAATATTAATATTAATAATAATAATAATGAAAATAAATAGTTTGTTTTATTTAGGTTTAATACCACGAGGGGCTGCAGGCATACAGAAGGGAACACCACCAGTGTCTCTAGGAAAGATCAGGCAAGGAGTTAAAAAAAAAAAAAGCACAAGGAGAGAGCTAACAAGTTATGTTGTTTGTGTTTCTATAGCTCCCGGAAGGCGCAGTGGCAGACAGACTTACAGCCGGTATCAGACCCTGGAGCTAGAAAAAGAGTTCCTCTTCAACCCTTATTTGACACGGAAGCGGCGGATTGAGGTCTCTCACGCCCTGGGACTGACGGAGAGGCAAGTGAAGATATGGTTCCAGAACAGGAGAATGAAATGGAAAAAAGAAAACAACAAAGACAAGCTCCCGGGGGCCAGGGACGAAGAGAAAACCGAGGAAGAAGGGAATGAAGAAGAGGAAAAAGAAGAGGAGGAAAAAGAAGAAAGCAAGGACTGATGTCTCAGCTCCTTGAAGTCTCGTTTTATGGCAGATGATAAATCGAGATGTTTACGACGGTCATTTGCTTTTATAGAGTATAGAATGGAGAGCCTCACACAGCAGTAACTACCTGTCAAACAGTTGTAGCCTTTTTTATTGTCATAGAACAACTTCCCCTACTTTTTTCTATATATATATAGCTGCATTTTTGGTTTCATAAATATATAGTTGGCTTTACTACAATAGCAGAAGGGGGGAAAAACCAACACAAACCCATCACTGAAGCAAATGCCACATCTCCAAACAGTAGATTCCCCCCTACTCCTACTCCTATCTATCTAGATAGCGATATATAGATAGATATATAAATGTATGCATCTTATGTATTCGTTTTAATAGATTTGAATAGTATTTCTTGTCTACCTTCTTTTTCCCCATTCATGATCCAAGGGGAAGTATGATAATGCTTTCTGCTAGTCTTAGCTTATTTTTTAATATCTATATATCTATATATCTTCAGCGCTAATACCCAGTTATCATTTAACTTTTAGCTGCCTCTCTGAATTGGAAGATTGGAGGGTGACCATAGGTGATACCATGCACATATTAGCTATATATGAATATATCTGTATTTAGATAATACCTATATGCCTATGTCTCGGTAGGCCAAAACATGAAGGCTAAAAGCCTAACATTTCATGATTTATATAGGCACTGTTTACCATTTCACTGTGTGAGCACTCGAAATTCTTAATATACTACCTAAAGGGAAACCTGCAATAATAATCAAATCTATTATCAACAAGGGGCTTACATATCCTAAATTTTACTTGGTCAGAATTTATTAAAAGAAAAGAGCGAGCGAGCTGCGTTTTGCCCTGATGCAAGCTACTAAGTAGCATAAAATAAAATGATAATAATAATAATAATAAACTTGTAATGTACTTTTCACTACCTATAGAAGGAGTCATGCTTTCAAAGTATTTGTAATGCGGTTTTGTTGTATTTGTTGCTGCTTATTTTCTTGGAAAAAAAATTCCCAACAACTGAAACTGCCTAGTTGAGAACGCACAGTATTGTATTATTTTATTGTGCTTATAAAGTAGTGTAGAACTAAATTGCACTGAATGTATAGTTATCTATTTGTCTTGACTTATCTGTTAATGCAACATGCTCGAAAAAAAGTCATTTGTTTTATGTAAAAGCATAGTTCTGCGTGTTCAAACTCTGAATGTAGCAATTTCTGCCAGAAGTCAATTTCTGGACACCGTGGATTTGTATTGTATACGTGAGACATTACGTAAATAAATAAATAATAATAATTAAAAAAAAAGATTTTAAAAGGGCTGAGTTGTGTAAATTGTTATGTATTTATTTTAAACCATTCACACACACACACACACACACACACACACACTCAGTTATGAGATGCCAGTAAGTCCCAAGTAATATTCCATACATTCGAGTTACTGATCGCCTTGCTAGCACAGTTCAAAACCAAGAGCCATCTTTAAGCTGCAAGAAAATCAGGATGTCTGACTCTTGGCACAACTACAATAAATGTGGGTAATTAGACATGGTGAATAAGCCAGGGGGCAAATAAAACCTGGTATTATCATTACCAATGCAGTATTGTTTACTGATATGTAGTGGTTTTCATTTTCAAGTTGCAAGCTTCCAGAAATATTCATTGTTAAAATTCTTCTCTTGGTATGAAACATGCCTACGCCTGTCCACCTTCCTTGGGGTGGATGGGGTGGGGGGTGTCGGAGAGAGAGCGAGAGCGAGCAATGTATTAAACGTGAATATCTTTATTTCCCTGTCCTCAGCTGGGAACTTCTACTCAGAGGTTTCAGAAGTGTAACATTCTGGTCTTCCATAAGTTCAGCAAATCCTTCACTCTTTCTTTCTCTGCTCAAAATGAGGTTACAATAACCCAGAAGATCCAGAATTTCTCATGTCATACCTATGTGCAATTTGCTACTTGCTGGCGATTGTTATAAAGCGATTGAGAGATTATGTATACATTAAAATGTGCCTTAACTACATTGTAGAGATATTCACAAGCCATACTTGGACTATATGAGAATTTAGTTAACCAAGTGAAACCCTTATAAGCATTTTACGAAGAAAATTATCATTAAAGCAATCAACAGCTTTTTCAGATGCAACATCAGATATTATTTTTGTGAATAAATAAATAAATCTCAATTATCTCTCTTGCACCTGAAGCTGTCTAAGTGACAGGTCACTGAATCTCTTCCAATAAAACCTAAATGCAATGACTTCAGTTCCTCACTTTGTAAAACAGGAATATTATAAATATGCCCCCCACCGTCATTTTATTAAACCATATATGCTGAGCTCGAAAACGTTTATTTTTTCCTTTTCTGTTGATAAATGGACTACATCATATAGGAGTAATGGATATAAAAGTGACGGGTTGTTTACAATGATAGTACAGATAAGCACAAGAAAGCACAAGATTCCTAAGATACATCCGGATGCCCTGAACTACGTCTGGAGAAGAGACTGGGGTTTGGGACATTCTTAACCCAAAACACCAAGCTTAAAGGATTTAAATGCCTCAAATAATTGAAAATGTTGGCTACCGCTCAGGAAGAGTACAAAACGAAGAAGAACTAGTTTATAAGATATTAAATCCATACTCATATGTATACCCATACACCCCCACAACCTCCACATCCCCACATCCATAATGCATGTGCCCATGCAATATGACTATGTATAAGTGTAATTCTAGATTTCTAGTACCGTTTATGTGAGTATGCATATATAAATTATCAAAACACACACAATGCATATGCGTGCTGAATATAAATCTGTGTATGTTTCATTTTCTAGAAACCTAGTGGGGATTGTATGTCGTGCATGTATTCGCGTTCAAAACACAAATACAAACAGTGCATATGGAACATGGATGTGTGTATGCCTCATTCCAGAATTCTAATGCAGATTGTATGTGTGCCTATTATTCATGTTCAAAACACAAACACAAAATGTGTGTGCATATGCAATAAGAATATGTCTATGTATAATTCTAGAATTCTAGTGCAGAGAGGGGAGAGAATAGGAATTTCTTTCTTTCTTTCTTTCTTTCTTTCTTTCTTTCTTTCTTTCTTTCTTTCTTTCTTTCTTTCTTTCTTTCTTTCTTTCTTTCTTTCGAATTCTAAGTATACACTCCCTCCTCTCCCGAATTCTAGAATTACACACAAGCACACACACTTCTATGTTATTGTACATTCTAGAGTGGACTCATGCGCTCATTTTCTCCATGAAAGTGCTAAAAACTCTGTAAAGTTTTCCATTTTGAATGTAGACATTTAAGGTAAACTGTTTTATTAGGCATAAAATAGGCTGGTTTATCTTAACAGAGGCATAATCTTCAGGGTTATTCATCTGCCATTTACAACATTGTAGTTTTCTTCCGCTTGCTTCAATAGAATGCATCTATGCTCTTCACACCTTCCACAGCAATGTTAAGGAGTCCTTGCAGATAGCAGCTTCTGCGATTACTAAACTTTTTTAAAAAAAGGTCTTGACGAACCCATACTCTTCTTAGAGAGGTTCAAAGAAGAAAGATAACTTATCAAAGTGTTCCGTTTAAAAATTTAAAGAAAAAGCTGTATGCGCAGTCTATCCATCATATTTAAATCCACATCTCTAAGTAGTTTTATATGAACGAATACCACATAGCGACACTCATCTATCAAAGTTTTAGGAGTTAAATTATTGAAACTACAAGTGAAGCAGTAACTTTTGGGGTAAATGTTTATGCTGTCTAGTCAACACAACAGAGTCGCATCTTCAGTTGACATCGGTTATTTTTGTAATCACTCCACCATTTCAAGAGAAAAAGAGAAAAGACCATTTTATGGGGTAAAGTAATTTGAAAGAAGATACGCTGTTCACAAAGTGGCTTGTTCAGAAACGATCATTGCTTCAGTATTACTGAAATTAGACTCATCTACCCGCCTGAAGTGAGAAATATCCTATTTCACGCTTTTTATTAGCCAATCAAATTTCCTTCGGATCTCCATTTGTGATTTGTGAAAAATGTAATTCCTTAAAAAACTGAACTCGAGCATATTGTTCATTTTGCCTTAATTTATTATTCTAATCATAGCAGCAGCTACATGACAATGCAGCCATTAGGCTAAAAAATTCGTTTAGACTTTACACTCCAAATGGGCACAGATTATATTTTAGAGGCAACGAATTTCCCGGGCATTTATTTTACTTTTATTTTTTGCACTGAAAGCAGATAAGCTGAAGGATGGATTGAAAAAAGACAAGGATGAACACGGAAAGTTTGAAAAACAAAACTTGGAAAGAAATGAACCCTTCCACATTTTCTAGCTGCTATATTTCCCCCCCACTCCTTTCTAGATTTGATCCTCCTTTTACCTTTTCCAAAGGGGGTAAGGAGGGAATATGATTTCGCGAATATGTAATTAAATAAAAGAAGCGAGAGGCTATTTTCCCAGACAAGGCTGTTGAATAAAGGGAATGGGAATCAAATACTGAAGTCCTGGGCCCTAATGTTTCAAGTGCGGGGAAAAACGTGTTGGACAGGTTACCCTCTGCCTTGCAGAGATAAAATTTCCTGTTCACTATATGGATTCTATTCTCTGGTCTACTGGTTGGAAAATGAGGAGTCCATTGTGCTCTTAGAGCTGTTGTAGTGGTTGCTTCCCCCTCGTAACTTTTAACTACCTGTTATAAAATTTATTGGTGGTTTGTAAAGTGAATAAAGTAATTTCCCTTCCATCCGGTTGTATTACAACCTTTGTGTTGTTCGGATAGACAGACAGACAGACAGACACACTTAGCCAAAAAAAAAAAAAAAAAAAAAAAAAAAAAAAGCTAGCAAACCAGAAGTACCTGCAGAATTGAACTCTGGAAATACGGGTGCATGGTATGAAAATGCGTGACAAATGACTGAGTTCAGTTATTGCGACAAAGTGTATTTTTCCTCCCAAAGCTTTCTGCCATGCCTGGCCCTGAAGCTAGGAGTTGGAATTGTAAAATGTTTCAACAAGGGGAGAGAGGGGGAAAAGTGTAGCATTTTATCTAAACTAGCAGATCTGGTCTTTGCGGTTGTCTATTTGCAGACTTGCGGACGTTTCCACAGGATCAAAGCAGGCCTGTACCCGACCAAAAAAAATTCGCTCTGACTCCAAATCAATATTTTCAAGTGTTTGCATAGGCCCCATCTAAAAACTCATAGACAAATAATATCGCCTACTATATAGTTCCTGCCCTTCCAATCGAATGATTCAACCAAAGGACCAGACTTTGAGCCGTTTCCTTGAAAACTAGTATTAGCTGTGATTTCCAGTCACAGAATGATTAAAAAGGAGAATCCCAGTCCAAAAAAATGTAAAATTGGATCGGAAGCTGTTAATTCTTTTAAAAAATCACACCTACAGTTAGGGTAAAAATGTGGGAGTTTATGGGTAAATACCGCATCAGCTGCTCAAGTTTTGACTATTATTTGGAGAAATTCGCTCTTTTCAATATCTTAATATCCCAGGATAGTGTATGGAGATTGGCTTATGCCAAAGAGCAAAATGATTAGAATTTAGAAAACCAAAGAATGGTTGAGGACAGCCAATTTGTGTTGAGTTTGCCAGTGAAAATGGACACACCCTTTTCTAAGATCATTATGTTGCGGAGAGATGTTACTGCACGGTTTAATTCGGTTAGCTGAAGGAGCTTGCAGACACAATAGTGTTATTTAGCTTTTCCTTCATCCTGAAAATTAACACGGTTTTATAATGTTATTATTTTTAAACCGTCCAGTTCACCCCCTTTCCTTCCCGCCTCTTTAAAGTCCACCTTTCCTCCACGATGATATTTCTAAGTAGCCCGATTAATTAGCGATAATAAAAAATTAAAAAATTATATTGTGAAGGCCATATCTCCCTGGTCAAACAAAAAAGGCTCCACATTAAGACAGACACTAATGCTCAGAAATTAAAATCTAGTGCGCGAGTGCACGTGTGTACATATATAAATATATGTATTTATATATACCCAGTATTAATTTGCTTGCTTTAATTGGGAGGAGGGGTGAAGAAAGGAGAAAAAATTACTAATATTAAAAAAAAGAATTGTATAAACATGGCGACAGACGAGAGCATTTGCACTCGTCACAAAAATGCAACGCATTCCTGGTTGTTTGCAGAAAATTTACAGCTAAGCAATAAAAGTTTACGACTGAATCACAAGTTGGATTGGCCACAGGAAGTCATGTGGACTCCATCCATGAACGTGAACTTTTTATTGTGGTTTCTCTTATGACTCTTTCACAGTAGTCCTCCCTTTAACAGTCCAAGCAGTGCCAGGGATAGGATGGTATTTTTCCCCCACCTAATTATTAGCATTATTATTATTTTTTTAAAAAATCTAGATTTTTTCCCTCCTTGGGGTTGGAATTGTTGGTTGCTTTGGGCATTTTGGGAATAATGAGTTTATTGCTGCGTCTTGTTGCCGCCTTCTATTCTCCACCCCTAGGGGCAAAACGCAATACATTGCCTTTGGAGGATGCAATGATGAGGGGCACAAGGAGTTGTAAATACCTTTTTTTTAAGAGAAAAAAATAGATGCCTTCCCAACCTTCCCCCCATCCCCTGTCCAGCCAGAGAAGAACTATTTTGCTTTTGTTTTCCATCTTTTTTTTTTTAATCTTTCTGTGGAGCTGAGCTGCAGCGTCAGTGGAACAGAAAGAGAGAGAGAGAGAAAGAGAGAGAGAGAGAGAGAGAAAGAGTGGGAGAGGGGGAGACAGGCAACATTGGTAAGTGTTCCCTTATTGGCTAAAATGTGTAACTAATGATCCATAGCAATGGGTGTTAAAGATAATGATGCATCGTTTTGCGAGCGAGGGGTAGGCGAGGGGTGTAGCTTGGATATGAAAGAATATGGTCAGGATCGGCAGAAACGTAGTTAATTCGGTGGAAAAAAAGGGTTTACGGGTGGTGATGTCACATTTGGTGGGGAGCTGGGTTTGCTGGAGACAGACAGAGATGCGTGCTGCAGTCTGCCTTGCCATTTACAATGGTGCAGTGTTAACAGGGGTGGTGCTGTGGTGGGGAAGAGGTGGAGGTGGTGGGGGGGAGAGAGATTTACTGAGAGGCCTAATAAAATCATCTGATCTATTGGTTAAACTAAAGGAGCGGAGGGGGCTCGGCTGGAAACCTTGGGGGGGTGGGGGTGGGGGTGGGAAGAGAGCAGAGAACCCGGAAGAGACATTTTCGAGGAAAATAAAAAATAATCCCAGTCCAAACTTTTAATAAGAGGCAATCATGGACTATCTAGCGCACATGCGCAGTGGAGGCAGCCAGCCGCATCCAGGAAGCGCCGGAGCAGGCTTTTTAGTGCCATTTTTAATGAGCAATTATGGGTTTGCTTCTATTTGTGTGCATCAGACACTGACTGGCTCGCCCAGCCCCCACCCCCAACCCCGGGTTTCAACAAATGATTGAAATGGGGGGTGGGGGGAGATGCCGCCTTCCCCTCAGAGTTTTTATTTCTTAAGTACTTTTTAAATTTCGAGACCGTCCTTTATTCACAAACTCCGCCTTCTGGTCCAAACAGTCTTTAAAAATATCATTATGGGGATTACATTCTATTCTCTCGTCCCAGAAGGAACCCTTTCAAATATTTCACTCCACCTTCTCTTTTTTATAGTAATAACTTTATTCTGGGATATTTTTATACTGGTTTTCGTATTGTTATTATTATAACGTCGTTTAAAATGATGCTGCTCTCTACATTTTGTTCAGTCTTCAATTTCTCTCCTGTCTTTTCATTTCTCGGAATATTTTTTTTCATGTTACAACGTATGCAATTTAAATTATAATCGCTTTCCCTATACTTCCTCCCTCTTTCCCCTTCTCTCTCTCTCTCTCCATTCATTTGTTCACTCGTTCCAGAGAGAACAATATATGTGATGTGTATTGGTTTAATTTAAGAATGTATGTAATGTATTAGCTTGGTTTCCTTGAAAGCGTATATCTCTTTTCTTTCCTGACATGACAGCCCCTCGTGAAAAAGGCATCTCTAGATTTGTAGTAGAAATTCCTGTTGGTAAAAGTTACAGTACCAAACAATGTACCTAAATAACAACATGAAGTAAAAGATAAGCCAGACATTGTTGTGACTAAGGATGGGATGGGGGAGGGGTGATAAAGACAATTCTTGCTTCCTGTCTCAATATAAATTACTACTGTCCCCCTCCACCCCCATATTAATACAATATGTGGAAAACGCATCTAGAATAGACACTGCGTTAAAGTTGATGCGATCGATCCGTGAACCGCGCCACTAGTGAAATATTTAGCGTTTTCTGCCCTCGACAAACAAACAAACACACAAATAAATAAATAAATTCATGGCCACTTCTGTATTTAAGTCTCTCAGGAGACTACATAGGGGTTTATTTTCTAACGTGATAAGTGTTTTGGAAGTTACCAGGTGATTATTCTTAATTTGATATCTATGTTTCTATGTGTGATATATATTGCAAATTTAAAAAAAATATTAACATGTTTTAATCCTACTATCCTTCTAAAGTCCAGTGATCTATGCCTGCATTTTATTCTGAAAATTATCTTCTTTTATTTGATCGGTTTAAACAACACCTCCCCCCCCCCCAAAAAAAAATACATTCGCTCTGGGGTAAGCGCAAGGAGATATTTTTATTTTTTAAAAAAATGTTTCCCAGAGGCAATTTCTGCAGCATACATTTCGGAGGCATTTTTTAAAAGGAAGAATCAACTGGATCATACTGAATTAAGATTCTTTTGTTTGTTTGTTTCAAGCGAAAGATACAATTTTGTCTTCGGGTTGTTCCCTGAAAACACATTGTGTCAGCCCTTGTCTGCAATCCGTATAGTCATAAAGACATTTTCTAAGCAAACAATGACTGTTTATTGAAACCAGATCATTACAGAAATAGTATCTTTTAGGGGTTCCAGACTAAATATATCTGCATTCTTCTCTTGAGTTGTGGTTAATGGGACCAAAAATCTGTTCCCTTTCCTTCGATACATTATTGCAATAGTTGCATTTACTGTTTACAATAACCACTGTCAGCTCTGAAAGGCCTGGAATTGGGTACACAAAACAATTCTTGATGTATTGATTTTCTACTTAGGCTGACGGATTGTCATCGTTCATATACTGGCAATGCTGAGAAACATTTTAATACGTATAGAAGGAATAACGTAATGATTTATATTCTCTGAGTTTTACGGACTAAAACCGAGGAAATAAATTGCTTCTTTTATCTATAGCATCACTACACAAGAGGGATTATAATAAAATTACCACGTGTTATTGACATATTCTTGCAGAAAAATAACAGCTTTTCTACTGATATAGCTTGTATAAAAGTGCAGGATTCTACCACATTATTGAAATGCAAGATATGTTGTCGTAAATGCTCATATTTAAATTGTATTATAAGTACATCAAATATGAACATTTAAGGTCTATAATAAATATAATGCCTAAGAATATTTCGGATAACTTCATTTATATTTTAACTGGAAGATTTTACATTCTTAACTATTTATGTTATCATCATTTTATATAAGGGTAAAATTATGATAAATCTTATTTTTATATGTTTTTATTTTATATAATGGTAAAAGATATAAAGATAAAATTATGAGCTACATATAAATATTATGCTAAATAGGTATGTGTATGTGTGGGTGTGTTGGTCATGCAACGCTACAACGCTAAAAATAAGTTTTTATTATACCGTTATAAACACACAAGTACAGTAATACTTGTAAAACAATTACAAACTTTTGAAAATGGTAGCAACTGGGTGGAGGGGAGATGACGAATCAACGTAGCCCACACGTTATACAGAAATATTATGTGATATATAAATATATTATAAATAACATTTGTGTTGGGTGCAAATCGTACCTGCGGTAATGTTAACTTCGGTTTTTAATGGGGTTTGTATCTGAGTCATTACTACACGAATAAATGTTATTTTTCACTATATTTATGTTCGGAATTCTGTCCAGCAAATGCTTTTGAGAAAGAAATATTTGAGGCTGGTCATTTAAGATCTTTGCAGCAGACAAAATCAAAGCTCTAGTGAATGTTGGTAAATAAAATAATTAGAGAAAAGTCATGTATATATATATATATATATATATAAATAAAATGCCTGATACTGTATTATCAAGGAATTCCTGTTCTTATCGGAGGAAAGTTAGATCTCTTGTTACTAGCGCCACTAAAAATAAAATAGAATAGAATAAAATCTCTTGCAGATTTCAGTTGAATCCTCTGAATTAAAGGTTTGATCACAGAAGGCCTTGCTACATTTAAGCAGTTCAGAGCGCTGGGAAACAGAGTGATGTTAAACAATGTATCTCTATAGATAATCTGTCCAGTTTATAGTAAATAAAACACAACACGGGTATAGGATATAGCGCCTGTAAATTTCTAGACAGAATTGTAGTTCAATAGATTAAAGCTAATATGATTCCAAGTATACATGATGAATATCTTTGTCAAAGTTTATGTACAAGCCGAGAAAGATCTTTAGACATTTCAGTGCGTATTCAGTTATCAACAGAAAATAGCTCACAAGCAAGAATCTCTAAGAGTAAGGTAAACTGAACTATGAATTCATATCAATCTGAGATTACATACAGTGTTTCCAGTTTCTGGTTTTGTTTTTGTCTGTCGCATGTGGACACACCTTTCTGGAAAAGTCTAATTTGGTCAGGTTTAAGAACGTTGATTATCCACGGGTCAAAAACCAGCCAAAACCCACTGTATATTTCTAGCCTTGATAGTTTAAGCGTTTCCTAGGTCTATGTTGTACAATTGCTATTGTTTCCACAGGTAGAGAATTTCTTTCCTCCTTTCATTCTGAGCGACTGTTTAAATATCTGCACGTTTTGTTTACTTGTTTTGTATACTGCCACCAAGTGACAGAAACTTGCAAACCAGCAATTTTGCAATTTGGTGCCTTTTTGTGGGGGGTGGGGTGAGGTGGGGAGGAGTGGGCAAAATACCCTTACTTGACTACTTGCAAAATGCTGGACTACAATAAAGGCCGGATTTGCAAGGAAGTTTTAGTACCTTCAAAGAATCAGCAATGTCTCTTTCCCCACCTCCCTTTGAACGTCCATAAACGGCCCCCTATTAAGGTATTAGCTGAACAGTACTTCAAAAAGTTTGGCCTCTAAAACCTATTTGAAATTCCTCCGTTGCACTTTAGACCCATTCACTAGAAGTTTTCTTTTTTTCTTTCTTTTTTAAAGCCCCTTTCGTTCCTTGTTACCGTGTTTTAAATCATTCCAATGTACGTGAGCTCATAAAAATAGATAAGGCATGTCAACTGGGAAACGATATTTCCCCTCTTGAAAATATGAGTGTATTTAAGCAAATCCTGGAATATTAAATTGTAGCTCGATTAAAGACAATGTACTTGTATAAATTCAACAAAGTGCACGGAAGTTGTCTCCAAATATATAGTTTAATTCTGGCTAAGTGATCGCCTCTGAAAAAGCATCATTAAGGCAACTAATATTGTTTCCTGAATTATTATTTTTCACTTGCGACCTAAGATTAAATTTCTGCTCTAGAATCTGCGAACAATAAAATATAAAGCTGCCTATAGTTAATGACAACAATTTTTCATTGTTGAGTTATCCTTCCAGAACGCAATAAAGATCTATTCCTTTTATTTTGAATCCGTACACCGAGCATAAATACTTGTTTATCTATATCTATCGCTCTACAGCTATCGATACTCTTAATAATTTTAGCTAGTAACCATTGCCCGCGTCAACTCTGTGACGTCATAAATGCAGCTGTCTTGAATGTAAAAAAACCCCCAAAACACCCAAAACATGATAGTAGGGAATATTTTCAGAAATGCACAGGGAGTTAGGAGTTTGCAGTGGTACCTGGCTTTAACATGTAAAGCACCACAGACATGCGATGCAGTCTGATGCACTCATTCGTCAAACTAGATAGTGGCTGACAAATACATTTTCCTTGATCAAATGGAACCTGAAACAATTGTCCGTAGTTTTGTAAAAGAGATTATAAAGGATTTTTTTTTGCAATTACACAATGTAGCACTCAATTATTTTACATTTATCAACACGCTGGGGGTTTCCCCAGCACTGAGAATGTTTATTCATAAGTGCATTTAATTAGCAAACATTTGACGTAATCTTACATTGAAAATTGGATTATATCCATGCATTACTCATCATTACATAGCATGTGAAGCTAACTTTAGCAGCAACATTGTTACTTGGCAATTTAAGACAAAGAGAAGTTCCATTTCTGCGGAGAGGTTTCGATTCTGGCTTCTTTTGTTGGGGTGCGGGTCATCAATAAATCTGGTAAGGAAAAAATCCACATATTAGAAATAGTAGCTCAGGTATATGACCATGTATATCAGTTGCTATATGGATTCAAATGAATATAAACAAACGCTCAACAATGTTAGAAAGTCCTTCAAACCTTGATAGAAAAGGGGAATAAATTAAATAGTGCAATAGATTAATTTATCTTCTCTCCCCCCTCCCCCCGCCATCTCCCAGTTTCCTGTTTATGAGATATGTGTTTTGACAGTTTCCAGAATTCCTGTCTTATTTTTTTCTGGAAATGTGTGCGGTGATTACAGAATGGCCGTTCCAAACCTGAGAAAACTATGCTCCCATGTTATCTTAGAATTAATATTTTTCAGTTTTGGAACTAAAGGTTAAATGTTTGCATATGAAACTTTTTATGTGTGATGATGATTAGGCATCAGGCAGAATCTTTCTTTCTTTCTTTCTTTCTTTCTTTCTTTCTTTCTTTCTTTCT